>JACJUY010007981.1:0-29598 GCA_014220935.1 Platorchestia sp. MABIK
CTATTGCCCCACACACACTCTTGACTGCTCTATTGCCCCACACACACTCTTGACTGCTTTATTGCCCCACACACACTCTTGACTGCTCTATTGCCCCACACACACTCTTGACTGCTCTACTGCCAAACACACACACCGTTTTTCTGAAGGTGTCGCTGACGAAGACAGATCGCCATTTTTGTGACTCTGAAGTTTCATTTTTTAACGGTAAGGTGAGGCCGAGATCATAAATTTCCCACGACAATAAATCAATGAAAAGGATTTAGCATTTGAAAAGAGGTTGGCTCTGTGCTGCCGTTATTGAAGCCTTGAGGAAAGTCTCCGAAATGTTTTCTTTATTTTGTGTCATAAGCTCGCGAAACTCAGACCCGATGGGAATTCAAAGAACTTCGAGTTGTGAATTAAAAAATTTTAAGCTCTTAAGAAGAGACTTAAGTTTATTTGAAAGCGATCAAAATCGTGCGAAACTTTCTGGGATGACTTGCGCACGATATGATATAAGTTTTGAGGAACGTAGAAACTGCTGCCGAAAATACTTGATATTGATTGAAATTTGAATAAATTTTCAACTTGGAAATGTTTCTTTATTCGCCATACGCCCACAATTTGTTAGCTGCCATTTTCTCTAGACACTAACTTACATCTTGGTTTGATGTTTTAATATCTATGTACGTCACGTTGAGCCTTATTTTAGATTACGAAGAAGCGTTGACGACCGTACGAGAATTGTCTGAGGGATTTGTTATTTAACACAGGGTATGAGAGGTGATCCTTGATATAGCAGACTGCGAAGTACATTTCGTTTACAGATCTAAGCACTTTATTTCCAATGCGCGTACACATTTCAATCGGTTAATCGGTTGTATTAGGTGAAGCAATAAGAGTCATATTGCCATCATACGCGCGCTACCACCGGCGCATGCATTAAGGTCATCATGCACTTGTCGTCTCACACTAACATTGCACGAACCATACTAGCACTTGCACTATGGTCATCATACATTTGTCGTCACAGACTAACATTGCACGAACCATACTAGCACTTGCACTATGGTCATCATACACTTGTCGTCTCAGACTAACATTGCACGAACTATACTAGCATTTGCACTATGTTCATCATACATTTGTCGTCACAGACTAACATTGCACGAACCATACTAGCACTTGCACTATGGTCATCCTACACTTGTCGTCTCAGACTAACATTGCACTTACTATATTCTGATCATACAACAGACTTGATGCTAGGACCATTACTTTCCCGCAGGTCTCTCAGACAGATTTGGTGCTCTATAAGGCTGTTCATTTTAGGCGCGAGACAGGTGCTCGGGAATGACTTCTCCATCCGTGGTGCTCGGTTTCCAGGGCTGAATAATTTCTGCATTCAGCCGAGGCAAACCATTTATTCAGTTTCGTTTGCAGTGCTCTTGGTCTCTGCAAAACTATTTTTACCGGTAGCTTCATGAATTCCATGAATTTCATTCATTTAGCTAAAATTTGGGCGTCCATCAGTCCCATGTACACCGAGGTTTCTGAGACGAACTTGCCTTTGTCTCACGCAGCGTACAACGGAAGAGCAGGTGTCCTCTCTTTAGGTGTTATGTTTAAATTTATCATTAACCGCTTCTCAGAAGAGCTATCAAGCTCCTGAATTTTACTTTGCAAGTTAAGCGAATGCTGTATGTGAATGACTTTGGGAGGAATTTAAAATATGCTCAACAAATTTTTGTTGTGTTGTTTCGTATAATGTTTTTAATTTCATGTGCATTGAGGAAAGGTTGTTTCATTGCTGTAACTGATGGTCATGTGAGTTTAGTCGGTTAATATTCCTAGCAAAACCTTCGAATATTTAAGGCACCCTAGGTCTTCACGTAATACTCTAACAGTCGACGTGGGCATAAAATAGTCATTACTTAGACATAAAGTTTTCTTTTGTTGGTCATCTAATATATTAAATTGATGAGGGCGCTCACACAAAAAGCGTTTTCAATCATAGTCATAATTGTATCACCTTATTTACTCCTCTGAAAATATCACACATTCAGACGAAGCATTGAAGTACAATAAGTTTTGTGTTTTCTCTGTCAACGCACAAACGATACACTCAGAAAATACAATATTTTACTTTCGCTGTCGTTTTCTGTCTCATTTGCCCTTTCCGTCTCTCGGTCGAGTAATAGACGTCAGTCGGAGCAAATGTGCACCCAAATGAACGTGATGAGGTCGAATCAGGGGATCAAATTTGCTCGTAATGTCTTCGCGAGAGACGACCGGTGCTCTGCGGAGGCCGTTAGCTTCCAAATTTACACGGGTAATTGGTCGACCCTGAGTTGAGATCATTAAGCTGACGATTGTTCGGGAATTGAACTGAGTGAACCTCCTTACCTAGAGTTATCTTCTTTACCTAGAACTAACTCTCTTGTCAATAGAGTTTACCTAGTAAGATATTCAGAGATGCTCGTCTTTGCTCGGCTTGGTTTTATTGATATCGCGAACAGAGATTCAACTTTGCTTTTGTCATCACAAACTGAGGCTCCACTTCGTCTGGACTTATTTTTGGATTTTATTGAAGTTATCACGAACTGCGGCTCCATTTATTTTTCGCCTACTTCAGTTTTAAGAAATTACCTCGAACTGCAGCGCGGCTTTCCCTCAATGATGTTTCTAAAGCTTTTCTGTAGGTGATACAGTGTTTTCCGCATTTATGATCGTTCACGAGAAAGTGCAACTTGCGGAATTAGAATATGGAGGTTCCTCTTCAACATACGTTAAAGAAAAATTTTCATTTTAAAAGAAAGTGGATCTGGTATTTGAAGCGCGACGCCCTGCTTATTTTTGTGAGGAATATCCTACCATGCCAAAGAGGTAAATACCGTGGTGAAGTTATCATAAAATGATTGAGAGAAATTTTCAAAGTATTTCGCACAACATAAAAACTGAGCCCAGTTGAAGCTAAAAAAAATGTTTATTTCAATTGAACTATAAGTTTGAATAAAACATTTGCATCGATGGGAAAGTTCCAGCAACGCTCTTTCTGCTTAAAAAAGTCTTAGCTCCTTGAAAAAAAAAGAACATGAAAATAAGGGCAAATTGAGGTATGAAATGTGGAGGATAATTTCAGGAAAAATTGATGGGTGCAGAATGGGAAAGGCCGTAAAACAACTTAGTAGGTTCAAAATCAAGAATGATTGTAGAACAGATTAGGGGATGTAAAATGGGGGCTAAGTGGAAAATAAATTGGTGGATGCACGAGGGGGAAGACCGTGCAACAAATTAGTGGATGTAAAATGACAAATGAGGAACAAATTGGTGAATGAAGAATGGAAAACGTTTCCACAGAAACCTCCCCCCAATAAATGCCCCCTCAGAACGTTGGTACACAAACTTCATTTCTCCCTGGTGCGTCACCAAAAAAATTTAGATTTCAAAGTCATCTTAAATCGTATTTCGTCCCTTTCTAAAGCGTCGATTGAAAACATCAGAACTTTCTTAACTCAAACTTATGTTAATAAATGAATATATTTTTACAACAATCCTTGTCAATTTCAACATCAACCGCCATGAATAGTTAATTTATTTTCGCGTCCTGATTTTGCGGGTGCGACTAAATTTTTCAACCAGATATTTAAACGAATTTCTTACCCCGCCAGAAAAGCGCACTGGGAAAAATCTCGGAGCCGGACGGTGCGCTTGGACTAATTAAAAGAACACGCGGCCGGTGCCCTTGCATAATACGTCGTAAATTTTAGCGGTCGCTTCCCGGACCGTCAGGAAAACCTTTCACGCTAACTTCCCTGCCGTGAATAGAATTTTCTTCGCCGTAAAGAAAAGCTGAAAGACTCAAGGTAGCTCTTTTGAAGCCGCCGCTGGCTGTCGGCGTGAATAATGTTAATAAAGGAGACAATGTTTTATAAAGTGAAACTAATATTCGTTATCAAAGAATACTGAAATCTTAGTGTCACATTCAATGCAATCGCACTGATATACCATATTCATTTATCGTATTTTCTGGTGATGTGAGTGTTTAAAGTGCAATTGGAAAACAGCAATGGTCCTATAAATGTCTTACGTAAGGAAAATCTTATTATCCTCAGTTTTCACACGATAAATGCCGATTTATTACTCTAGCACCTATAAATTGAATCTTTGACTTGCAGTACTATTATCGGCTTCCTCCTGGTGTAGAATTTTCCAACCAGTGTAAGTGGCGTGCATCAAAAAGTCTGACCATTAAATTAGGGCCTTGATCTATTCAGCTTTGGAGTGAATGTAACTTCAAAACCTTTTGATTGCATTGTTTATTCGAAGCTTTAATTGAATATCACCCTGCGGTAATGTTAGAACAAAAATACGCGAATGATATTCTTTCTTTTTCTGTTGAGAGTACCTTTTGCTGAACATTCCGGTGTAAGCTGGTGGGTTGCAAACGTTTCACGCCAGAGTTGTGGACTGCAAATTCAAGAGTACCAAAGACTTGAGGCCTGCGAACTCAGAAGTATAAAAGAACTTGTGAGTTACAAACTTTAAAGCATCAACAACCAATGGGCAACAAATGCGGAAGATTTCCCATTAATTCTGCATAATATTGCGAACGTTGAAGCACCAACGGCCAATGGGTTACGAACGCTTAAGTCCCGTCGTTTATTAGATACAATACATAAAGGCTGCGAACGTAAAGGCATAATTAAATTATGAGTTACAAACGCAATCATTTGGTACCACAGTACCATCTTGTACGGTACAGTCATGGCTATCAGACGCAAGTCTCTCCGTTGTGAAGATTGTGTTGTGGCGTAACAACTGGCTCGTAAAATGTCAACTATATCATTTCCAGAAATCGTTGTTTTCAAGTTTGCAAGGTCATAATTTATTTGTTCAATTGATAAAATATTTTCCATTCGGTTTGCTTTTCCCATCCCTTTCATGTGTAATATCATAAATCTGATATGGGACTACGAATTTATGATCGAGATTCTGCTTCTATTTACAGTTTGTGAAGAATTCAAGTTGAATTTCTCGATGCTTCTTCACTGTGGATGATATTTTTGTACTTCGGAACACTGACGATGAAAATGTTCCCAAACTTATTTTTTCCAGACATTTTATCATTTAGTCTCCATAAGGCAATAAGGACTGATCTTGTTCAGAAATGGGCCAAGACTTCTTTTTTCATAGAATTTTGTGCGCCCAACACCAATAACGTCTGATAATGATGACAGACTTGGCTTTAATTGCTCCCGAAACTTCTATCATTAACTGTAGTTCTGAGAGTCCTGAGGGATATCCGAAATTCCCTATCGCATTTTCTGTCCCTCCGTACCAACTTTTTTAAATTTAAGCCGTGAAACTTGGCATCACTTGCTGCGTCGTGCCTAAAATGAAATTGAAGAGCTATGTGCACTTAATTTTGGTGTTTTATCTCATGAGAAGAAAACAAGTCATGAGAAACAATGGAGATCAGTAACGGCAACATTGCTTTTAAATTAATTTGATGACATCAATTACACCACCCAGCTTCTAATTGAAAATTCTCCAAAATTTTTGAAATATATTTAACAATTTTGAATAAAAAATATTTTGAGAAGCTGCTTGAAAAAATTTCACCTTGCATATTTTCAAATGATTAATATTTGAGGAATTTTTAGTTCACTGAATTTCATTGCCTACTGTGGCAATAATTTTACTCATTGAAACACAAACGTGAGAGTATTTTTTTCAAAACAACTTTACAACTCATGTTTTTCAAGTAATAGTCACTCAAACTCAACCGTACTATCACAAATTACCGTAACCATTTACCAAATGTAATTAAATGCTTTAAATTATGTTCTCAATAGAAAATAATTAAATAATGTGCCATGGATGATGAGACACAGCAATGATAATAAAGAACAAAATTTATCGTAGATAAATAGTAAAATCTCTCACAGGAAGAGAAAAAGAGCATTTACGTCCTATTACTGTTCAATGCTTTGTTTTTCATTCAAGTCGGTGTCTTCCATCTAGCCATAGTTTAATTTTGTTCTTAAAGAACAGTTTTGAATTAATTTACTTTATGTCTTAGTTTCTTTATGTCTTAGTTCCTTTGCTAATAAATTTTCAAAGATAAAGAAAATACTAAGAAAATCGGTCAATTGTACTTGAAAACATTTTTCCCGATCTACTTTCACTCTATAACCAAGACAACTGTGAAGACAAGAGAGAACAAACTTAATTTTTTAATAAGTTCAGTACAATGGAGTTAGAGCAGAATATGACAATTTATTAGAAATCAATATTCAGTGCGAGCTGATTGTTTTAATCATCTAGGGAATTTTCGTTACAAGCAGAATGATTTACGGATTTGTTCTCTCAAAAATGAACTCTTCCTCTGATTCTGCTAGCCTCTCATGTATCCTGAGCCTAATCTAAATTATACTGTAAACCATTTTAAATTCACGGATCATTTTATTAGCCAAGACGTAAAACTTCACTACATTTTTAATACACTCTCGCCCGCGGGCTCCCGCCACCTCCGGGGATTTTTTCGACGAAAATAGGTGTTGAACAACACCATTATATTATTTGAAAGTTATTGGCGCAGTTCTGGGCCGTGTTGCACAAACCATTATTTGCTCAGTCGAGCAGGTAGGAGCGCTTACAATGGATAGCCACGTTCGACTTTTTCTTTATGAGAGTCCATATCTCACTCACAGCTTGCCTCAAGAAGAACTGCCATTAATCCTCTACTGATGACGTACGATCCTTGTTTCCAGAGCTTCCATGTCGGAGCGCTGCAGACTTGTGTTTTACGATGTTTTGCTGCTGAAAAAGTCCTCGTGTGTTTCGCCTTTCAACAGAACCTGTTTGAGAGATTTGAACGTGACGGATTTTTTTCGCTCACGGAAGGAAAATGTATTGGGCAAGTTCGACACTTGTAGTCATAAATAAAGTGGAGCTGAGCTAAGAAATAGAGAACAATTATTAAAGCAAATGAAGCCGCAACCTCATGTATAATATAACTCACTGGAATAACGGTAACAGATTCAAAAATTAACATTTGTGAGCGTTAAACGGGCAAAATTCGATGCAGACGTCGATTTTCAATCAGATGAAATCAAAGATTACGAGCACTAAACGTTTTTATAATTCAAAAAAGGAAACCTCACATAGACACATAAAAGGAATTGACGAAACTTAGTCGCATTAAACGATTCTAACTTTAGCAGGGGAAAAACTTGTGCGCCACGACCGAGCTCATACCCTCCGAAGTTTTTAGCCCTAAACTTCGGACGACGGACAGATTCCCCTGTAGCTCTCATGTTCCCACAGAGGATAAGAAAAGCTCCAGCTGTTCTTTCTCGGAAACTTTCCCTCCGATACTACGTAAAAGAAGCGTGGTCAATAGTTCCTGAATAGATTGCCTCTTATTGAGCATCTAAAGGCTTAGCCAAAGGGTTTTCCGACTTGTTTTCGCCCATCCTATTGATGTGTAGATATCCTCCTAGGAACACACAAACATTCCGGTACAGGGTACGGGAACTTGATCTTGATGAGTCAATATATTTCTCATAAAGTGTTGAAACGAGCCTGAGATGATGACAATTTTACTTTCCTTCAACTCCAGACAAAAATATGCGAGGTCAAACGAGCTTGTAAGATGAGCAATGGAGTATATTTATGTCATTTTGACGCATATCTTGTATAATCAAACTACTGTTAGACTGAAACATTTAAAAAACAGCGCATCATGGATTTCTAAGGTGTCTTGAATTTACCGCAAATGTAGAATGTTTTTGAGCAGAAAAATCAAGGGTTTTTATCGCAGGGTTATATATAGGGATGGACAAAGTTTCCACTTTTTCATTGCTAAATATCTAAGGGTACAAAATACGCTTGATAAACTTTACCAGTAATTTCACGTCGATTATTTTGAATTTTGAGTCATAATATGATATTCTCTGAGAGTTGTGAGAGGAACAATTTGATTCGTTCTCGTCGGAAATGATTTTATTTTATTCTAAAAGTGCATCGTGGACGATATTTGTGAACCGTGACCACAATTGAAGTTCAATAATAAATCAGTAAATATGTTTTCGAAAAGACGTGAAAAATATAATCAAGTTTCAGAAAATTTCATCAAAAGCAAAGTAAGACTCTAAGGGAAAATAACATTCGAAAGGCATCACCACACGAACGCATTGAATTCTCCAGCGAGCAAAATTTACTCAAACGAAATATTTTAACCTGCTTCAATAAAATTTGGAAGTAAATTTGTGCACGTGTGATTCCTACGTAGTTGAACGAAGTTCATAAAAAACGGACGAGAAGAATGAGAAGAGTGCGCTATCGCTGTCGGACGTTGAGAGTCAACGAGAAAATGGCAAATTGCATCGACGTTAACTTTATCCGGGACGATCAAAAAGACCTTGTTCTTACAGAGTCCATTTGAGATATTGGTGCAGTGAAATCCAGCTGAATATTAAAAACCCTCTTCACTGAGATATAGCGGCACAACAACGCTAGAGAGAACACACCGATAGCAAAGCAACTCGTAAGAATAAGAGAATAAAACAACTAGAACGCCTGCATGGCAAACTTCACATGACCTAGACGAAAAAATTATCCACAAAAAGTTCGGTCAAAAAATAACGTGCAGTACAATAACAAATGAATTAGGAATTAAAAAACCCGGCATCGTTTATTGGTAATTGCTTCGAATATTAAAATATTTTAGACTTCCTACTTGAGCAATTCTTTTTCATTTTTATGAATTTAATAGTAATTGGAATAATGCATCTTTAACATTAATTATCTTTGCACCGGTAGTAGAGTACCGTTAGTATCAACACACTCGCTGAGAACATCCCTTATAAAATAGAAAAAGTTCATTCCTTGCCGCTAGGTATGTCCGTTTCTACTGAGACGCAGACTACTTGATACTTGACTGTGAATTTCCGTGAATTAAATGACTTTGAAATTTTTTTACACAACTATAACCTTTTTAACATTATTTGACATTCAACCGAAAATTACCCTGATCAAAAACTCACAGTAAAAACAAGAAAGATACACATTTAAAATATTAATTAAAACAAATTTCCAAAAAAAGTTATGACGTAAAAACACGAACCCCATCATTTGTCACAGTAGAAACACATTAATACTGGAGCAGCGGCCACACAAAGCACTGCGAATGCACGGCTGCCGACCACGCAGATGTGACAGAGGTCCTGCTAGCGTGTTGTGGTATGCATGGCGCTCTAGTGTGGCTTCCTTCGCCGGCCGGCTTGTGTGTCTACATTCTTCTTCTTCTTGCTGTTCATTTTAGCTGTATATTTTGTACTATAATACAGCGGTCGCCGTACCCTGCTGTTGAATGCACCTACATCTTTCTTGCTTTTTATTTTAGCTACCGCTATGTATCCAGGTTTATAATATACCTGTATTTATCGGCATGCAACGTATAAGCAGTTGTTGAAATTACTTGCATTCTTCTTACGTTATATTTCCGCTGTCACCATTTATGCAGCTCTTGAATATAGGTGCATTCTTCTCACGTCGTATTACAGCAGCAAAAAAATATGCGCTGCTTTGGAATATACCTGCATTCTTTTTACGCAATACTTCACCTGTCGCCCCATACGCAGCTATTGAATATTTCTGCATTCTTCTTGCGTCATATTTCAGCTACAAAAAATATGCGCAGCTCTTAAATACACCAGCATTCTTTTTACACCATAGTCCGGCTGTCTCCGTAAGCGCAGCTGTTGAACATAATATTAACAGGTTTGATGTTTCTTCTTGTGAACAATTTCGAAATCGTTAAATCTCAACTTGAATGTCATGCTTGTAATTTACATGCAATCAGAAAATCCAGAATTTTGGTGACTGTACATACAAACGCTTTCTCAAAAATGTCAACACTTTTGACAAGATGCCGAGAATGTAAGATCAACTGTGGTCAACCAACTTGAATACATTATAGTTATGGTGCGTCGGGGTCGAATAGGAACATATTTGCTGGTAGCTTTCAATTTCGTGCAAATGGTTTTTCGATGCTGCATTTACACCTGAATTGGATATTCTATGAATAAAAAAAAAAATTACCTTCTAGAATAAGCTCTAATAGTAGGAGCAATGAATGCTCCTAACATCGATTAGACTAATCTTTATATTACATCACTCAGTGACCTATCCTTACATGAAGACGGTTTTGAAGAAATACAAATTTGAATATCTCGTTTAATCTTCAGAGCGCATTTTCGTGGGTAAACCCAATTTGTTTACAAATCCCCAGTAAAGTTACAATGAATATTTTCGTTGTGTAACCGAATCCTGTAATGACGCTGTTAGAACTGCGAGGGAACTTTCGTCGATTGTGCCGCCTGATGCCGCTTCGAGGGCACGCTTGATGCTAGGCCGCTCTGCTCGTCTAATCTCAAGTCAAATCATCTAATCTCAAGTCTCCACTTAGTGTCGAATGACAAACTCCATTGTGACTAGAATGCCTTATTCAAGTGAGTGCCGAACGTTACACTTCAATTAATCTCGTACTGCAGAAACTGCCAATCTTGAATGTCAAGAGTCCATCGTAACTAGAATACCATATTCGAGTGAGCCTCGAATGTTAAACATTGTGTAATTTCAAACTGCAGAAACTGTTAGTCTCGAATGTCAGAGTTCAGAGTAACCATAATACCATAGTCAAGAGTCTCGAATGTTAGACTCTAGTTAATCTTAAGCTGCTGAAACTGCCAGGTCCAAATGTGAGAGTCCACTGAGTTTCAGGTGTCAGTTTGGGCATCAAACTTGATGATTTTGAAACATTTTATGAGTTTCTGAACCAAATGTAGATAATGGCTACCAATAACCCATGATGTCCGTCAATCGCGATAAACTTGATTACATTATATTCATAGGATTCACACATTCATTTAACAGTTAAAGCACAGCTAATTTCTGAGAACTATTTCTAATTAAGCAAAACGTCCGAAAATAATTTTGAAAACTTCTTCAACAGTTTAAATTCTCACTCTTTTTAAGGCTTGATTCAGGGCGAAACAAAGTTCTCTTATTTAGTTTGTTCATCGATAACTTCCGGCAGGATTCAAAGTTAATTGTTTGCATTAGAAGCTCTGGAGTTTTAACTGGATAACTGAGCCTGTGTAATCTCAAATGTAAGAGCATAATTAACGCAAATAAGATGAGCTAGCATTTGAAGACCCTGGATTTGCGCTAAAAAAGAGAAAACTCGGAAATCGATCTTTTCATCATCGATCATAGTTTTAATCTTTCCTCTCAGTTTTAACAGGTAACATCACGTTTGTGAATGGTGCTAAAGTTTAATTTTAATTTCTGCTTCGAGAAAGAATTATGAGGTGTTGACTGTATCGTGGAGATAAGTAAAGAATAAGATTTGTGTTGTAGTTTTTTAGACATTGACTATATATTGAAAAAATTCTCTTTCAGTAAAGCCACAAGCACTCATTTAGTAAGAGGTTAGTAATCCCTAAAACATTGAAAATCATTCAATATTATTCAAAAGTGTAACTTTGTCCTTCGTCTTTCGGAAGCTTCATTCTAAACTTCACTTGGGTTAGCTCAAATTCTCAATATTTTCTGAAAGGAAAAGGCAATGCGACAGCATAAATTTCTCATTTTCAGTTCTGTGAATAAGACTTGAATATTTAATGGGAAATTCTGATGAAAAATACATATTATTAACCTAGCTCACAAATAGCTTGGACATTTTATTGACTTTATTCATGTTACAATTACCGTGCAACGTGAAGGATTATTGTTGCAATTACTACGCAACATAGAGGAATGTTTGGTACTGCAAGCTGTACCTCAATTTATGAATCTCGTCGAAATACGTTAAAATCACATGGGCCCATAAAATATGTATTTAAGGTCCATTTGCTGACGCTTAAATAGAAGCGAACGGATTTGTATCATATTTGTAAAAAAAGATATTACAAATGGTTTCAATTTCATTTTTACCACAACATGCCTTAAATATTTTTCACTGATAAAATACGAGTATAGCTTTACTTGATTTGCTAATCCATTTATTTTTTTTTACAAATCTCGTTGTGGTAAAGAGATACGCATACAATCAACTTTAAAAATTTTAAGGGACACTAAACCTGGCCTGAAAATTATTACTTTAAATCTGTGATTGTACCCAGGAGAATTTGTTGTTATAGATAAATGTACAACTCCAGGCAAATATTGAATAACATTTAAAAATCGGTAAACGTTTCTATTATTACTTGATAACCATCAAAAACGTTGTTCATAACTCGACAATGGAAAATATAAAACCAAGTATTATCCCCATTTCTGGACCAAGAATACAGTACTTCATCGGCAGCTGTACCACAGAAGTAATATAAAACCAAGTATTATCCCCAATTCAAAGCCAGGAATAGGGTACTTCATCGGCAGCTGTACCACAAAAATCGTGGCGACACGAGCTGGTAAGAGAATGCAGTCTCTCCCGGCATTTTCTCGTAGAACGTTCTATGAGCTTGCCGGTGGTGTTCCTGTATGGTGATCCGCGTTGCGAACATTTGCCCTCACAAGAGTCTGAAATAAGAGACATTCGTGATCCTAAATTCGGTTCTGGATCTTCTTGCAAATTCCACGCATGCACATTTCCAGGGCAGTGTCTGGAAAGATAGAGCTCTTGAAGGCAACGTCAGTTTTTATCCTCCTCTACGACTACAAAAGTTGTCTATTTTTGTCCGTGTTTTTTTTAGTGGGTACGAGCTTGTTACGCATACTGTAAGTTTTTTTTAGTTTTACTATTTCTACCACTTTATGGTCAAAAAATAACTTGTTTTTGTTTTACTTTTCAGTTCAGAGAAACTAGTACGGAAAAATTTTTATTGAAAGACTGAAAATACTCTCACCCTTAGAGTTATGTTTGTTCGTCGAATTCATCGTCGCTAATCTATAAATACACTATAGAATTGGAGTCATTTCAATCTGCCTAGCACATAAATCACTCATAGTATTCACTCACAACCGATGCTTAAAAAATAATCATTGTTAAGTATGACACCATGTCCTGCTGTTCCCTTCAAGCTTCGGCCTGCCTAATGTTGTAATTTGGCAAATTTCAACTGGAATTAAAGCTTACATCCATACCAAAACTTAAACCTAAGATCAGTAGTGATTATGTTGTTTGGGATTTGTTACTGATGTTGCATGAAATTATCTGTTGTAAAAAAATTTGTAATAAAAATTCTTAAAACCTTTAATTTCTGAATTTCTGTTGCATTTTCAAATTTCAATTTACAAAAACACGCACTAGCGGTTAATGTCATTCACCCATTTGGTATCTAATAAAAGTCACAGTTAGTTCTGTTTTTTCGTATTACGGTTATATTACAGAATTTTCAAATTTTCAAAGGTAAAAGGTATACTCAGGAAGCACCATATTTCTCTTTGGTTCATTTTGCGAGTTGCATCCTTCCCAATCCCCGGAGGCAGGCAGCATCCCTTATGCTCTGCAACGTGGGGATTTCCAGAGCCCATTCGACTTCCACGGGCATTGGGGAATTAGAACGTTAGCTTCTTCCAGAACCCAAGCCATCGTAAAGTACGGAAACAAGTTGTATTTTTTAAAGGAGCCATTTGCGCCGATCTTGGTGAATCTAGCAACGTGTGTACGCAGGCCGCTGCCACAACCTGCAACGGCGGCAGTAGCTGTGGGTTGAGTCGTAACTTCACGTTTTTGATGAGGGATTTTTGAGGCTTTTCAATGCCGTGGCGTATCTTAAAGTTTAATTTCTTAGTTGATACCGTGATGCATCAAAAACTGAAGAAGATTTAAATTCTTCCAATTGACAAAAATCGCAAACGTGCACTAAGTCATGTGAGCCATTCTTTGCTGTTTCCTTTTTAGTACACAGAAAAACACGCAACTTTTAGGTAACGGTTCAGTAGAGAACACCACCAACAAACTTTTCATTTTTCAGAACGATAGATTTCGGATTATCTACCATTTTACAGAAGCTCCCTCTGAAATACCAGTAAGTGGTGTACAAAAAAGTGGTCGCAAGATGAGTATATTTCTCAAGGAGAGGGACGCTGTTATAGGTAAGGCGCTTATACGGATATAAAAAGAAAAAATCGACCTTAAAAGAAAGCAACGTGAGGCGAGGTCCAAACAAAATCTTCCTTGTTGTCTTTATCGGATCTTGGCAGACAAAGCCGCGTCGGTGCGGGAGAGAGGCTTAGGAGGACTAGAGATACCTTAAGGCAAAAATATAAAGCCCTCACGCAAATTAGGGAATTTCATGATACTCGAGGAACACACACCCATGCATGATTCATGTGTGCTAACACATGAAATATTCTTTCATGTGTCCACGGAACACATGAAACACCGTTTTGATAGTGCGTCAAGAAAGACGTGAGAAAATTGCAAGATAAACGGTGCGAAAACGTAAGAGCACTAAGTGGTTTGAAAATGTGCGTGTTGTTGCGCAATTTTGATTCATTATTCTTTTTTTTTCCAGCGTCAGTTGACGTTTGATTATGTCTTCAAAATTGTTCATCTTCTATAAGCTCTTTCCAACTTATGTAAAACAAAACAAGTATTTTAGAGTAAGTGAAATCGACTACTCGAAATCAGCCATAAAATTAGAACAAGTAAAAAGAATGACACTGTTCTCCTTGCCATGAACGTCGGTGGCAGTTTGGCTGTTACGTAGCAAAGAAGTTTCGAGTTCGGTAAACTAGATAATGCTAAAAAAGCCTTGGACTTACGACTCATTGCCTTGCCTTATACTAACTCAATTTGCGAGTTTTATAGTCTGCCGGTTGTCAGACGAAGGCTGTAAATCTCCTCGCCATCCTCGCTACAGGATTTTTTAGTGTGTAATACATGTTGTGTCTAACTTTGACATTAATGTCACAGGCGATTAAGACAATTTTCCGGTAGAAAACATTCCCGAACAGAATTTTCTATTTAAAGGTTATATAATAAAGCTATAATTAAAATTTGTGTCGTATTGTGGTGCATAGTTTTAAGGGAAAAACTCGTGGTGCTTAAAAATTTAGCGAAGTGAAATTTTATATCATAAATTTCTTCGTGTTTACCGACGACTGAACTATTTCAATGAAGGTTTTTTTTTAGTAACAATTATAGCTCCTCAACATTTTTTCCCGGGTCATTTTTCTGAAGTGTGGACTGATGCAATTTGAAGAGACATTTGAAAATTACTTTTCTTAGTATTTTGGAGATAGATTTCTGATCACGCAAATGATAGTCTTAAATAGAGTTTCGAACATCAGTTTTTGTTTCAAAAATAACATTTCAAGGGCAAACTGTAAAACTGAGCAGAGGAAAACGTATTTCACAATTTAATTCAATGTTTGCGTAATTTAGCACTATTTTCTCCAGAACAGATTAGCAATTATTCAAAAGCATAAATGTTTTCCTTCGTTGTTTAAAATGATATCCTGGATAATAAAGCTCACTACACCTGTTCGCAATACCCTTTTGATCTGGTCTTATTCTTAAAATTGTTGCTCAAAAATCCGCAGCTAACTGGATTTTGCGAGCTTCATTCCCATCCCGCAGAAGCATTCGCAACCCAATTTGGTGCGGGAAGCTTCATCCCATTTGTCAACCGGAGTCATAATGAATCCGGACCACAGGTTAAGTCGTTTTTCCTCGATGCTGGAAATCACGTGGGTGTCGATAATCCCTTATCGAAAACTGAGCAAAGCTGATTTTTTGCACGAACTCAGAGCGATCTATCAGTCTTTGGCTTACTGGGCTACCATTATTCTTGCTTAGGGCTATCTTGCACAGGTATGAACCAGCCTAGCTTTGGGAGCGGCCCCAATATTGGAGTTGCGATGGACTTCGTGATGGGAAGGAAGTCTTCGCTCTGCCAGGACTTAGCCTAGCATGCGCCTGAAAAAAGTCCCGCTTTCAAATGAATTTTTAGCCGCAACGCGTTCTAGACTTACGATGTTCTTATCGTAATTTTGTATTGATGAACATGTTTTTCATTTAAGTCTTAAGTTAAAAAACTTACATGACTCCAAAAAAAATTTACCGTTCATAATACTACTTGTATTCTGGACGTCGGTGCAAACTTTTTCAGCCCAACTATTAACATTTTAAATTCCAGTCAGTTTACACAATTGAAGTTCAATTGCCATGTATTATTCAAGTTTTGATTCACTTTCATTCTTTTATACTAAAATCTCCAGAAAGAAAAGGCATTGATGTTAAATTGCGCTGAGTGAAGGCGCGCGATTCGAAATGTTGCTGATTTTGACGTATGACCGAAAATTTAAATCAAGTGATATCATGATCATGATCTAACTTCGGTGTTTGTTTATTTCACAAATTTTGAAGTATCACTGGACGTTACCATAACCATGTAGAATATGTAGTTTTACCGTATCTTTGATTTTCAAAATAAATGTGGTTGCGGTTTTTCAAATTAACTATGTTTTCTAAATCCTGATGGTTCTTTATTGAAGAAATTATGGGTCACCTCTCGTCTAAGGAATTTTTCAAGAAGATCTTTGTAATAATTTTACCCCAAATATTTTCCTCGCGGTTTTACAAAGAAAACATATATAAAGATGCCCGCATGTCGAGAAAAACGATAAATTTTTGCTGCAGAGAAGTTCACGCACCGCGAACCCTAACGAAACAACGCTGGGGAAATCCATTTCTTTGGCTGGAAGTGAGCCTGAACGACTTTGCTCTTTTTAATAGAATGAAAAGAACCTATACTGAGAGAATGGTCGGAGTTTGTCGTGATGTGGAAAATTCGTTTCATTTTTATTCAAGAAAATATATTAAACGTTTAGTTTTGATAGACGTATTCGAAAACTGTCATACTATTTATAGAAAGAGTAAATTGGCGTTCGAGTTTCGTTTAAATGATAATTTGTGCGCTGTAATTGAACTTGAATTTATGTATCTATTGAATCATAATTACACTACGAATTTTGTTCGAAATGACACACTAATTTACCTAAGTTGTGGTCTAACTTGTCGTGATTGAATGTGTTACTTCACGTAACTCGATAGAAAATATCAAAGACAAATTTTTTAGGTTACGACCAATTTCAATAACTTCTATTCAGCACGAAGTCTAAATAATCCGGATCAAAAGATTTTTGCAGTCTCTCTAGCGTATTTACTTTAGGCTTGATTCAATATGGAAAAGCTTTTAAAAACTTTTTTCTTTCTTTTGAGCAGCCCTCAGTCTCAACACTGTAACTAAGATTGAACGCAGCCAAAGCGCACTCGTGACTCGCAATAAAGGACGAATGTTAATATTTACAACGCCCCCAATTGCGCTACTCGTTCGCATGGAAAGTCTATTCATGAGATTGCGAGTTCATATCAACTTATAACCTGTAGAATTATTATTACATGAATAATACAGTCATGGATTGAAACCTGGATAGGACTTCCTGCGCTTGAATCGTTGTGCGATAAATATTACATTTCTGTGAGCATTTGTGTTTAAGTGTGAAAACTCGCCAATCGAAAAGAACATGAGCCAAAAAATTCACGAACAATACATGCGAAAATAATTCAAAATTCAGAATACAAATGGCGTTCGTGAATCATACGGAGCCAAACATCGACAAAATATTGCTGACATAAAGCAACTGATTGGGAGCTCAAATGTTCTTAATTGTTACTCCGAAGCCACTCTGATGTTAGTAAAGCTATAGAAAATAAACATAACTTTTTGACATCAAGCATTGAAGCCTGATTATTTCCTTCTAATTCTCTGATGTGCAATTTTTTAACTCTTCGTATCAGAAGGCAAGATTTCTATCGTTCGTGGGCGTTTCAGCATTAGTATTTCACTGACGGGATGCTCGCCTAAAAACACTGCATGGTCTTCATTTTTTAGGAATTAATAATTTAGCTACGTGTGCACAGTTCCGGATTTTAGTTCAGTTCAACTTCCAGGAAATGACATGACGTTGCCTGCTCCGTCTTCGTTACGAAAGACGTAATCCTGTTTCATTCTTCGGAAGCCTCCCGCTGGCATTTCTATCTTTTAGCCTCCGTAGGCTCCGAGTTTGGAATCTAGAAGTCTTGTTAGCCTGCGAAGTAAAACAAGGTTGTATCCTAACTTTATTTTCTCGCGTCGCTGTAAAAGTTTCTCCGCTAAAGTTTGGAAATTCAAAGCCTCGACCGAGGAAAGTTAAGCAATTTTCGATCCGTGTGATTCAAAATTGTTTTTCGACGAGTGAGAACGCTTCTTCCCGGAACACACGTGAAATTTTTACAGCGTGGTTTGTGGATGGCTTCTTATATAAACAGCGTTACGAACGAAGAACGATTCTTTTCTACAAAGTTTGAAATTTGTAGAATTGTTGACGTCATGTCTTCTTGAAACAGCGTTTGAAGGTAGTCGTGTTTGATGTCAAAATCCTCTAACTAAATAAGCTGAAAGGAAACCCTGAATAATGCGGAATTACCAGACAGAAATAAAAATGAATGTCATCATAGCCCTATTTAAATTGCATTTTCAAATAACAGGGAGAGCACACAGAATCTGACTGCTGCTAGCAGAACTTGTTTCTCAAATGAGTGCTTTTTGGCTAACTACATCAGTGTTAATCTATGTAGTGCCCAATTTTTTTCGAGCGCACAATTTTGAACACAGGTCAGACCCGTACAGGTATTAAATGCTGTTCAAGTGCATATTAGTTTTACCAGAATATTGATCAATTTTTTCATCATGTCTTATTCTAATAAGAACCCGAGCGGTTTCTTCGACTCTTTTCCTCGTGGAATGTCATCATAGAAGTCCATGGAATTCTTCGCAATAACATTTTGTAACTAGTTCGTCATTTTCTCCAATACACCTCGCATTTGTGCAATTTTGAAGGCGCCATATCAGCGCTTTGCGTGAAACAGTCCAACATTGCTCATTAGAGCAGCCATCAACTTTTAAGCGGACAACTGCCATAACTTTGCGAGCAGAAGCCGTCATTTACAAGTTCTGTTTTTGTTCTGGGTGCAATTTCCACTTTAATTCAGCTCTCTGTTTATCCGCCCCATTCCAGCTCTCTGGAATCTAATCAGAGCCACAAAAACCATAAGCCACGCCCAAGTTTTGCCTCTGTGATTTATGACACATGAGTTCAGCGAGCGAAGATTCAGGAGCTGAGCTGCGTTTTTAGCAATGATGATCGTGATGGCTTAGCAGGCGTGCTGAATTACGCGCGACTGCGGTTTTTACCTGTTTTTATAACAGTGAGAAATTAATGGTTCGCTGAGCAAGTCATAAACTTTAAATGCAGGGTAAATACTCTGAAGAAAACTCAGTATCAGTTTCCAGTGCAATTTAAGTACTTTCGAGTCTCCATTCTGATCATTGTATCACGTTTTTGAAATATTATTTTTAGCTCCTCGAGGCATATATGATTGGCTTTGATTCAATAAATAAACTAACTGTTTTTTAATATTTTCGAACGCAATGCTAGTTTCCCTGCAAATATTTTAGTCCAAATCTACCAAGACATCGTACTCCGGCAAACATCAATCGCCAAGAGCAGCAAATGTTTGCTTGCCGTCTGGAGCACACATCCGAAAACTCATGAACTTGACTATGAAAGGCCTCTGACTTGCTGACATTCAAAAACCGTGGTTGTAATGCCAAATTAAAAACCTTCTCTATCATTCACAAGAAATTGTTAAGAGGTTCAGTTTTATTGAGCAAATCTGAGTGAAATTCTCTGACTACCATTTGAGTTACGTATTCATTTATTTCTTAGCTGCTCATTTCTCGTGAAATGAAATTAAATTAAATGAAAAATTGTGATGTATCCGTGAACGCGTTCATTTCTTTGTTCCTCATTGCACCATTCAGAGCCTATTAACTATCTACTTTTTATTTTAATTATTTATAAATACGATGCTTCTGACAATCGTGGAGTGAAATTATTCCTTGAAGCTGAAAGTGAATAATTTATTATTTGATACTGTACTAAAAATTTACTAAATTATTTGGAAGTTTTTTCTTCAGGAGAAGTGAAGCAACAATGCAGCTATAATAACTGAGCGATATTGTCTCTCGGTAGAACTTCTTCAAATTTGTGGAAATGAAGCGATGCAAATAAATGACCAACACTTTTTCAGACCGGGTGAACTGTAAAATTGCTTCATTCAATAAGTACAGAAGAAGAGGAAGAACTAGAAAAGCTGCTCTACCAATGAACTAATAATTTTTCTCCTGCCATTTCTCGTAAGTCAGGCTTAATCGACGAAATACTATTTTGGGTGTCCAATTGAGATTGCAATCCAATGTGTAATACTATTAGTCACTTTAACTAAACGTGATCTTGCTGGTACTCTTTGTTTGGCATTCAAAAATGTGTAAATAACACTGAAGAACGCGCATTATGTCTTTTGAATTAGTAAATGTAATAGATATTTTACACTATGCTTTTTTTCTAAAAAAGGCCCGTACATGTTATTCAGGAAGGTCACTTCACTGGTTCTCATGACAAAACGTCAATTTGTCTGCATTTAACGTGCACACACGGAGTTTGTCTTTTGCTGAACAAACGCTTCCGTAATTTTCGTTGCAGAATTGGTGTTTGACTGAACTAACGTTTCTATTTTCCTTGTTCCAGGTTTCTTATCATGGGACGAAGAGAAGTCTCACCTCGATATCCACAAGGAGCTGAAGCTCCTCGCCGAACTTAACTTGGAAGGAGAAGAGCAGAAGGGAGGTAAGATCCATCCCTGTTTAGGAGTGCAAAACTGTCTGAAATGGCTTTCATCTGACCAGTACGCTTAATTTTTACTAGGAGATTTAATGTAGCTTCTTATGGCTGAACTCAACTTGGACAGAGATGAGCAGAAGGGAAAAAAAAACAATCCCAAACAATCCATTATTGTTTGGGAGTACCCCAGGGTGCCTGAAATAACCTTCATCTGACCAGTTCATTCAATTTTTACTAAGATGTTTAACTCAGTTACTTGTGGGCCCGAACGAGATCAGCAACTTCTAAGACATCTTTTCACCATTTATTTGCATCTTAACATCAACTCAATCTCCTCAATATTCTTCAATAAATTTGTTGACTAGTTATATTTTTGAAAATTTGTTCAAATTTGATTTAAATTTTGAATTCAACTGATGTACCGTATTCTACTGGTATTCTACTGATATTTACTGTATTGTATTCTACTGAGATACCGGAACCCAGCTCACAACAAAGCACTCAAACCACAATGAACCATTGAGACTAAGATCAATCATTCTAATTTATGATTTAACCATTATATTTTCCCAACGAAAAAATCTCAGTTGAAACGTGGTCGTCAAAACCACGGTGTTGCTGATTCAGAATAGCCAAGTTTGGCAATAACATGAACGGTTTATGAAGAGTTTTATTCTCTTTCACTCGCAGAGAAATTTGTGTACAGACGAAATTTATCATATGCGTAACAGTTTATAAAATACGTATTACTTTGTCTATGGAGAAGTTTGTGTACAGTACAATCAAGATTTGTCATAAACAGAATAGTTTATGAAAGTCGTACTCCTTTGCCCGCAGAGAGGCTGGTGCAGTTTGCCAACGAGCATCTGGTTGTGGAAGTGTTGATCAATCCCCAGGTCAACACTGTCCAACAGTGCCTCAAGAATCTGCTCTCTTCCTTCACCAAGCACAGGCACATCATCCACGCGGGCTACGCCTTCGCTGGATCAGGATCTTGGATGCTGCAGGTGACATTTCTGAATAACACAGAAGCATCATTGAGCAATATTCCACGACAGGTGATAGATAGATTATTCATATCAGCACTGGAAAGTATGTAATATCTTCCTCCAGTTCACTTATCGTAAGCGCACATGGGTGAGCCATGTTCTACAGCAAGTGATTGGTTATTTATTATCTACATCAGCACTGGAACCTATGCAATGTTCTAACCCCAATCTTCTCACACATATGAGTGAACTATGTTCTGCAGCAAGTGATAACTCATTATTCATACAAGCATTGGAACGTGTGCAATCTTCTCCTCCAATTGACTATCACTTTTCCATTTGAGTAGAAGTATGAGCTATGTCTGTCAATGGTGATACTTTAAATTCATATCAGCATAATAGCTTATGCGATGACCTTCTACGGGTGATTTTTTGTATAGATATTTGTGCGAAGACGATGTTCTCCACGTGATGTTTCGTATCAACACTGAAGCGGAGTCAGTTATCTTCTTGAAGTTTTTATTCGCATCAGAATCATGACGTTCAAGCCATCGCTGCTTTAGGTAGTCATCCAGATTTAGCACGCTGAAGCGTAAATAAATCATCTTCGGGCTCTGATAATAAATAAATCATCTTCGAATTGTTTTTATGGTCATGTTTTAATTCATGTGAAACCCTAAATTTAAGAATTTGGGACAGAAAAAATATTTTATGCCCGTGCAAACCGTATAGAAAAACTTCTCTAAAAACGTCATATTCCCGCGTCAGAAAGCGGTGTTTTAGCGTCAAAAACGCAATAAAAGTGAATATGTAACTATCACTTCAAAAATACATTTTCAAATAAATCAATTACCATTTACGTTCAATTGCAAACAAAGTTCGTCATCAAGGACACTAACATTACCTAAGTAACATTCGGTTATGACAACGGAACGTTTTATTTTGTTCAAAAAAATGTAATTTACTCATTATTGTTATAAAATGCTACGAAAAATTCAATTACACTTAATTTAACAAATCGATTGTTTTGTACGTGTTTGCTCTATGACGGGAGTGATTTTGAATAATACTAAATTTAAAAAATAGAAAGGTCGTCTGTTATGAATTAAAGTCTCGTTTTCTTGTGCTCAACTCAACTAACCCAAGATTCAAGGCCGTATCGAGGTCTCGAATTTAAAGTTAATTAACTTAATATTGAGATAAAAATAACCGTGTAAGCGCACGAAATGTATCATATATAAATAATTTGGCTAATAATCGAGTGAGCGGTACACAATGCATCCAATTTAAAATTGTTTGATGTAATCTTGAGACAGAAGTAACCGTATTAACACCCGATAATACATCGAATTTAAAATTATTTGCCTGAATTATTTGCCTTATATAACCACACCGTGTAAACGGCACACAGTGTACCGAACTTGAAGTTATTAGCCTTAATTTAAAAATAAAAATTCTGCGTGAACGGCATGCATTTAAAATTATTTGCCCTGACTTCAAAGTGAGAATAATCAAGTAAATGGGCTAACATATTTCGAACTTAAAATCATTTACATCAACTTTAAAGAAAAATTAACCGTGTAAATGGGCTAAAAATGCTCGCACATTTCAGGACGGAACGTTCTCTGTGGCTGACCTGTTCGCGGCGTTCAACGAGTACGAGGTGCAGCGTGTACTGCACGCTTACGAGCACTGCATCACCATCGACGTCCACTGCGCTGGTGAAGGCAAATGGACGACCGAGGCTATGGCAGAGGAGTACTTCAGGTAATCAAGTATTAAGCTTATGATGTGGCTTCAACTTCACAATGAGTTTTAACGTTAACCTTAGTAAACAAATTTCGGTGACTCTCCACACAATTTAAAATGAGATTATCATGTGGCGCCAATTTTACACCAAGGTTTAATGTTAACCCTAGAAAACAAACCCAGTATGATTTTTATCCAATTTTGGCCTAACGTCGTGTGCAAGTGTAGCCAGAAGCTCACTGTTGATGGTGTAGGCTGAATTCATCGTATAGAGTCGACTACAAATATTCTGTGTAATATAGTTCTACGAAAGTTGTTTTTTGTAGCAGTTTATTCATGTATTTGAAGTTTTGTACTTTAGCAGCGAGCGGCCATCAAAGATTTGTGCGAGGCTCATTTTGTTTTCCCCTAAATATCAAGTAACTACACATAATTACTGAAAAAATATTTGATTTTCAAAATATCAGTGGAATACTAGTTTCAGACGTAATGAAGTGATACTCTATTTTCTGGAAGTGTGTTCCACATATGTTTCATTGTTATTCTGTACAAGTGAAAAAAACTTCAGATATAGAACCAGACTCTCCAAACGGGAATCCAAAATAGCACAGATAAATAGTTTGATCATAAATAACCAGCAATCAGAAACAAGAGTCGAGTAGGGAAAGAAATGTAGTTCACTCAAGTTGAACTGAAGCGATAGTCAATGTAGGATATTATATTACTCTCTGAGTGATTAAATGAAAAATCAATCAATTAGCAATTATAGAAAACGTTTGTAGGCGTAAACTACCTATTTTTTTCTCATATGCACCGCATGTACAACCACGGTCATTCGATTGGCCCGGGAATCAGGTTGGCATTGACATCAGAATGATGAAGAAACTGCCGCTCGGAAGTTTAATATTTCAATCGCTAATGTTGATTTTATAGTAAAATCTGTGATTCTCGACTTCATAGCAAACGTATGGTTTTAGGACAAATGTATTGTTAGGATCGTAGTCAAATGTTTTGCTGGGATCATAGCCAAATGAATTCTCAGAATTCGCGTCAAATGTATTGTTGAGATTGTGGCGTATTGACAGAATCGTTGACAGATCTGACCATCTAGTAGACAAATGTAGAGTTGTCAGGGTAATGTATAAAAGACCGAAAGTTTGTTTGACAGCTCTAGGATTTGAAATTTAATGGTGATCGTTGAAATATTATCTGATTCGTTGCACGAGCATGAAATATAGAAACAGCTTAAGAAATGTAAATGTATAGTGACAGCAACATACAGGAAAATGTGAGGACAGCATTGAAATATTCAGTCCTGTCAATGATCGCAGTTAGAGTGTTGTAAAATATTCTTAGTAATTACGGGAGGCTATAAATTACATAAATGTATGATGGCCTGAGTAGTTATGTGAAATAGTTGTAATAAAAGTTTATGAATTTAGCACGCAATTTTGCTAATTGCCTCGCGGGCCTTCAATTTTCTCATTTTCAATTATCTTGAAGGGAAATACCACACACAGAGAAATACCTTTACTTTAAAGGGAAATACCTTTACTCTAGTGAAGATACAATTTTGAATAACTAATCCAATGAAATCATTTGTTATTTTATACGCAAACTTGGGCATCTAATTACTTCAATTGTACCGGTATACCAGATCCAGCAATTTTAGGACTAAATATTGTCACCCAGACTCATCATTTTTCTCCGGTTATTTATCTCAGCAGTAGCAACTCAAATTTATCTTTCTTTTTCAGCAAACAGTGCACAGTTACAATCAATCCCGAAGACAAGATTGAAGTGACGGAAGGCATCACAGCCATCGTCGAATACATATCGAAGTTTTTAATCATCCAAGACGTTGAGCGCATACATGAGCCGTCCGACATCGTTGGCAACATCAGATTTACGAGGCCAACTTTGTACGTCTTTCCTGGAGGGCAGGGAGACTCAGCGCTCTTCGGAGTGAACGGCTTCAACATGCTCGTGGACGGAGGTTACAACAGAAAAGGCTGCTTCTGGGACTTCACGAGGCACCTTGATAGATTAGATGCAGTGCTCGTTACACGCCTTAATAGTTCTAATGTGATGGGAATTGCTAATGTAATACGTAGAAAAGCCGTTTGTTCCGTCTACCCTCAGATTGGCCACATATTTTGCAATGTAGCCGGCACAAAATCTTCTCCGGATGGAGGAAAAGATGAGGACACTCTCCTCATCAACATTTGGGACGAAGGTCATTTAATACGAGAAAATTTGAGACAAATAAGTTTGAAACCTCATTTGTGTTTTCGCGACAATGTAATGGACCCCATCAATCTCTATCACAAAGTCGGCCACGGCAAATTGGACATGTACGTTTTGAATCCTTCGAAAGACAGCAAAGACGTTCAGTACTTCATGGAGAGGTGGAACAACGAAGTAAGATCGTCTGATCTGGAAAGTTGTACGTACACTATTGGAAACAAAGTGTTCCCTTGCCCGCTGATGAACATGAACTCAATTTGTTCCCTAGTTGTGTGGCAACCTAATGATCCCACTGACACAATCACCAGAATATTGTTTCCGGGCAGCACTCCACAACACAAGATCTTTGAAGGCCTAGAGAAATTGAAACACTTAGATTACCTAAGATATCCTAGATGTTCAGCTAAATCTTTGAGATTAAAAAGTGAAGAGAAGAGAAGCAGTAGGATAGAAAGATTAATGACCACCCAAAAGGTGAGTAGAATGTCTAGTCAAGCATCTTCCATCACTTCGAAAAGCGAGCGAATATCAAGATCCGTCAGCAAAGAAGAAAAACGACGGACTAGAGTGGAAAAAGCCGTGAGCGAATCTAGAACTGAGAAAGTGATTGATCACAAGCAAGAACGAGTGAGAAGAAAAAGAAGAAAGGAAATTGTCCAAGAATCTAATGAAAAAGCCTACAGTGAACTACAAGAAACAACGGACGAGAAAGAAACGCGAGACCGGGAATCAGACGAAGGTCCTGGAAGACCAGATGTGTCCAGAGAGACATCTCCCGCAAAAATCCCCGACAACAAACTACTGAAGGAGTCCCCACCTCCTGCAGTGGTTGAAAGTTCGGATGTGCAGATTGAAGAGGTAGAGCAAACCGACGAAGTTCGAGAGTCTTCCATGTTATCAGTTGAATCTGGTATCATTCTCGCAGATGACAGAGAGTCATCGCTGGAGTTGGAACAAATGAAGAAACCAGAAGAAGTAGTACCTGAAGCACCGATCATTGAAGCCTCTATCAGTGAAAAAGAGAAAGCAAATCAAAAAATTCAGAAGAGAACACCCTCGGAAGTTGCGGAAAAACCCAAAACCAGCCGGCGACCGAAAATTCTTCCCAGAATTGATACAGGCTCTGGCAGAGTAGATACTAAATATAGACAAGAGACGAAGATTGAAAGAACGCGGAAAGATACTAGAACTCGTAAGGAAGAACCAAGCAACGACCAAAAATTAGAAACAACTTCTGAAAAGACACCACTGGAAGATCGACCCATAGCAAAGCCTGGGCAAGAGAAAAGACCAAGAAAACCTAGAAAAACTGATACTCCTGGAGGCGAATCTCAAATCAAGGAAACAGAAGTAAAAGAATCAAGTAGAAGAGCCATCCCTAAGCGATCTGAGAAAATTAAATCAGAAAGTAGAACTCAAAAAATATCGACAGATAGGAAGGCTGTCAAAACTGTGTCTGAAAAATCTCACAAACGAACCGTGGAAGAAAAAAATCTGGCTGCCAAAGCAGCTCGAGATGAGGCGAAAAAGAAGGCAACTGCGAGACAGCCGTCAAAAGTTACTCCTAGAAAGAAGAAAACTGAAGTTCCAGTGAGTAAAGGCGAAGAACCTGTGAAGAAAGTAATTACAGGAGCGGCCATGAAAGCGGGAGTGGTTGCTGCCGCCGCTGCTGGGCTCATCGTTCCAGACGCCACCATATCTCTCGATCATGATGACAAAGAAGCTCGAGATGACGATGTTTTATTATTACCAGGAAAAGATGACAATTTAGGTCCAGATAATGACGAGGAAGACCGTATATCGGACATTGCGAATATTCCTGGAGTTCAGGAATTGAAAATTGAAGACGACTATCCAAACGCTACCGATAAAGAACTCACCGAAGATGAAGAAAAAGACTCACTTATTCTGCACGAAGAAGGAGTCATTGAACAAGTTGAAAAAGAAGAAATATCTGATATAATGGAAGAAGATGATGATCAAGATGAAATTAAGTACAGAGAACAAGAAGAAAAGAAAGAAGAAAGTGAAGAAATTCAAAGAACGAGTCCAAGAATGGACGATCAAGGACTTGATGAACTAAAAGATGAGCAAGAAATTGGCACAGAATCAGCGGACAGGATAACTGATATTGTAGATCAAAAACTGCCCGATACTGCTCTAAGAATAGAAGAGCAGGAACAAGCAAATCAACTGAAAAAACTAGCTAAGTCTCCGCAAAAACTAGAATCTGACCGTAATGAACTAATCAAAGATTTCGAAACCCCACCATCGAGTGACGTTGAAGTAAAAAAGCAACAATTGAAAGAAATTTCACTACCAGGAGAAGATGTTAAAGACTTGAAACAAGACAACATTCTGGAAAATGAGGCAGACAAAGATGATGTGTATGCGACTCTACCAAGCAGCGCTAAGCTTACCGATTATAAGGAAAAATATGAGGAGAAGCCTGTCAGAGGACTTTTTGGTTCCTTTGAAAAGCCCTCAAAAGATGAAGAAGATAAAAGTGATAGAAGACCAAGCGAGGTAGGCGAAGAGAAAGAGCTGCCTTCTTCCTTACCAGTGATAGCTGAAAAATCAAAACCGTTATTACAACCAAGAGATGTGATAAAAACTCCGGATGAAGTTGACGAGTTACCAATTCACGAAGAGGTAGTGGAAGCAATCCTTGAAGATGAAGGCGATGAACCTGTGGAAAAATTTGACCAAATAACAGACAGTGCAGGAAACGGTGAAGGAACTGATGAGTCAAAAGAACCTTTGGATGTTAAATCTACAGAAAAAGATCAGAAGCGTGTATATGATTACGATTTACTAGAAAGAGTTACATTCAACGATGATCCTAGTGCCTACCCAAAACACATCGACATCAACATACACAGGGCATCAATCGTAACTGAATCGTCCGAAACAGAAGACCGAGAGACTGGGGAAATTGAGGAAAAAGGCACCGTTGAAAAAATGGAAAAAGAACTTCAGACACAAAAGGAAGAAAACGAAAGCGAATTCGATGAACCTCAGGAAAATGAATCTGCCCTCAAAGATAAAAGAGAACTTTTTGAGGATGCTCTTTCGCCGAAAGAAAAATTAATCTCTAAAGATACGCTCCTTGAGAAAGAAGCGGATTCTACCGAAGGGGAAAAAGAATCTCCCAAATATTCAGACGAAGAAAACAATTTAGAAGTTGATGAAAGAGGAACCACGCCTGACCAAATATTACCTGAAGACACACCGGTGAAAGATGTTTCAGCAGAAGCGCAAGAAGAATTAGGCAAACGAGATGGACATATATCTCACACTAGTTTGAAAAAGACAATACCAGACGAGTACGAAAATAACAAACCAAGTGACATGGCAGAAATTACACTAAGATCCCCAGTGTCATCTCATGAGGAAATATCACTCGGGAAAGAAGAAGAATCTCGTCAATCTCTCTCAGGAAAATACAGAGAGTCACATGACCAAGCATATTTATCAGAAAAAGAAGATATCGAGCCAGAACATCCAGATAGAAAAGAAATACAAAAATCTCAAATAAAACCAGATTTACCTAGAGAGCAGAAGAAAAAACAACAGGTTTCACCTACGACAGAAAGAGAATCCGAAAGAACTGATAAACCAAGTGAAAAATCGCCTGAAAGAGAGTCTCCAGGGAAAATCGAATCAATCGAACCAACGTCACCGACACCATCAGAACGAGAAAAAACAGAAAATGCTCTTGAAAAGAAGGTTACAACATCAGTGATAACAGAAGAAATACTGGAAGCAGAAGATAAGAAAACACCGACAATACCAAAAGAAACAGATATTACTGAAGTAACTACAGACCGAACCATTCAAGAATCTGTCGAAAGCAAAATTACTTCAATTTCAGTTACTGAAG
>JACJUY010007982.1:4101-40492 GCA_014220935.1 Platorchestia sp. MABIK
GTGTCAAGGTGGGGTAGCTTTCAAATGACGCTTTCTCGAGGTTGACGATTTGACGGTTGACGATTTGATGCAATGTTCTGGGCAATGTTCGTAGAACTGAGCACGTGCTGTTCTCATCGACGATAATATATTTTTGATGGCGGTTCTTTTCGAAAGGTGAGCGTTGGCCAAACGAACCCTTCTTCTTAACGTTTATTTAAACACGACGTAGGGTTGAAGCGTAAACCATTACAACCTATTGATATGTTATGTTATTACTGAATAAATATTGCACACGTTACGTAGTTTATTGCGATAAATGAAATTTCCTTACAGTCCTATAATTTAATGTATGCGCGAGAAAAACACAATTAAATCGATAAAATAGGAAAAAAGACGTAGAACCTAGCAATTCACGAGCAAAAACATCATCCACAGAGCATAAATGAGTGTTCGCTATATCTACGAAACTTTGTGTTCGGAGTTTTCAAACAGTTTCGAAAACACGATCGCACCGAAATCTGGCAGTTTTCCATCTGTGTACGTGTTCGCGAACTACTGAAAAACGCAAGATTCGGACGAAAAATTGATAGTGTAGACTAGTGCTTAAAATGCTATTTACTGTAAAACTTTTAAACAGGCTAAGAATAGATGTTATTGGACCTGTGTCAAAGAGCGTGAAAGATAGATTGGTCATAGTTGTTGCGGATCTTCCACCTCTCCAGAAGTCGTAGCTTTGAAATCATTGCTGGAGCGTTTCTAGAAATATTCTGCTGAGTAGTGTAGACATACCTTTAGAGATTCTGCGTGATCAGAGTACGCATTCCATGTGTCTCGTAAGAAAAAAGTTTTGTAGCTGGTTAAAAATGAAAAGCGTTCGTACTCCGTACAGCCAAGGTGCAATAACCCGCGCGAGAATTTCAACTCAGTACCATGAAAGCATGCTCGAAAAAGTCTGCTCCGATGATCTACACATCAGTGTGTGACTGGTATTTACAACTTTGCTTGATAGTGTGCAGAAATGTTCCTTATGGTTCACCAGGTTTTTCTCCTTTTCAACTTTTATTTAGTCTGAAGTTCAAGGGCCATTGTTCTTGATGTAGAGAGATCTGTTGAGACACTGATGCAAAAAATTCATTCGAGTAACAAATTGCTTGTTAGTTATGCGAGAGTACATCACAAATTCGTCAAAATTTTTAATGAGAATGATTCCCTCGCTTAACAAAGAGGAAAAGTAAACTGGAATCTCGTGTTTGTCAGTTCAAAATAGGAGAGAAAGTCCTAATGTTTCTTTCTACCACTTCTCATAGGCTACAACATTACAAACTGGTGCGTAACTTTAGAAACTGCGAGATGCCTTACGAAAGTAGATTAGTGATCGAAATTGGGAAACGACGAAAAAACTGAACATGTAAATATGACGAAAGTATTCCAAGAAGATTTGAATGAGTCTCCGTTATATTCGATTAATTTGGTTCAGGTTCGAAACTATAATTTTAAAGATTCTGCCACTGTGCTCTTCGACCAAACAATAAATTGAACATCGCAGACACAGAAGAGGTTCAATAAGTGCTTTGAATATCAACGTTCATTTGGTGATAAATCAGGGAAAATCAATTTTATGCGATTCGAAATTATTGTTCCTGATGCTGTAAAATGAATAACATGTCTTTCGAATCGCATTCCTTTTCATTTGAAGGATCGAGTGAAAAATCCAAATTGATCAGTGACTCGACGAAGATGTAAATGAAAAATCTGTGAGTGGGGATCGGCGAAAGTAGTTGTGAGAAACTGCCATGGTTCATTTAGAATTACAGTTGACTATGGCTGTAATAATAGGGATGTGAATGTCGAAACTTTCCGAAGACATATGGTATATTGGAAAAACCAAAGGATCTTTGTACGAAGTGCGATACATCTCTCAGCTAAATTTGACTGAAGAGGTTTTAAAGATTCATTTGACTGCAAATTCTACTGAATAAATCACTTTTGTGTTGAATGGTGGTTGGTACAAATTTATTGCAGTACCTTTCGGTATTGAACTTGGAAGTGTTGTACTCGTATGTAATCGTACTTTAAAAGAAGTGTTTATTTATGAATTGTCGTTCATTCGTTACTGCTTTTGTCGACGATTTAAAAATGCATGAATTCATTTCTAATTTTAAGGGTAACTTGCATCAACTCAATTTAGTTTCCAGAAATTAATGAACGCTAGGATTACGGTGAAGCTTGTTCCAACCACTTTCATGGAGTGCTATCCAAGCCACTATGGGCACCTGTTGTACATTTACGTCGACTACAGATTGGGCAAGGTTAATGAATTAGTGAATTCAATTTTCATCAATGATTTCCCCACTATGCCATCAAACACAAAAATTCCCATGTTTGCTGATGATGTACGAGTTGCGATGGCAAGTTCGACAGCAGATTTGGAAGAAATAAAACCCAACGCTGAAAACCTTCTAAGCAACCTGAAATTGCGGTATGACCATAATGGCCTCAAATGTAACGCAAGTAAAAAGCAATGCATTATTTTTGGATCACAAAATGCGATCAAAAATTTACCACCATTTATGCTAACATTTGGAGACGATAAAATTGAACCAGTAGATAAGGTAAAAAATCTTGGTGTTTGGTTCGACAAAAATTTGACTTTCAAACCACACGTAGAAACAATGTGCAACAAAATTAGCGGAACCTTAATGTTCTTTCATAGCATTAAGAACACACTTGACGAAAAATCTTGGTTATTGGTTATTTAGTCTTTAGTTTTATCGCGTCTAGACTAATACGGTCTAGTGTGGCGAGATTTACCTCAATATCTTGAAAAAGAATTGCAAAAATGTATGAAATTCGCGGCCAAAGTGGGATGCAAAGGTAATTTGAAGAAACACGATCATGCCACCCCTCCTTTAAAAAAACTCGGCTGGGTACCCCAATACCAGAGAGATTCATGATCCAAAAAACTCGAAGAGTGTTCTCATCTCTGTACCTCCCTGAGAGTATTGCAGATGCGGTAAAAAATTTTCATACAATTTCCCAAACAAAAACCAAATCTTGGGAATAATATCTTTGTAAGTTAATTTCTGTAGAAAATTGGTAATTATTTTTTTACGTTCGCTAAGTCATTCTAATATTGATCTTTATAATTTCTGTCGACTTTATTGAGCAACACAGTCGTCAGCTCAATGCAGCGGAATGAAGGTCTTTTTTTCCATTATTAGTGATATTTTCTTATCTTTTCTCCTCTTTATTTTCTATTTTCTGTATTTATATTTAAAATCCGTATGATAAACAAACTCTGAAATACATTTTTGTGTGTGCATCAGTATACAGGTTTATAGATGTGAGGGTTGTGCTATGTTTTGATCAACTTAATTTTGGCTTACGTTGTCTTACTATTTTGAAATCATTCACGCAGATGTTTCAATCGATTTTGGCTGAGCTGGGAGGAGGGGGGAAATTTAGCATTTTAAAAAAAATGTTTCTCTGCGTTCAGCACGCATTAGCACTCAATTTTCAAATTAGAAATAACTCTAAATTTCAGTAATTATAATTATTTCTCTGGACCACTATTTAATCTACTTCTACGGGCTAAATTTTGTAAATATTTGCCACTCAGAAGTCATATCCGGCCACAATAGTATTCAATTTTATCCCATACGCCCATGTCCGTATTATGCTGAAGAGAATACCAATAGGATGTGAAACTCGAGATGTTTTCTTTGTTTGTTGTTGTTCCTTGACTGTAACCTGAGTTTTCTTAAAAATTTCTACTTGGAAATTAAAAACCAGTTCATTTTTACGTTTTTCTAAGTCTTTTTTCTATTTACTTATTTTTCTTCAGGTGATTTTTCACGATTACACTGAGCTTGATTGTCATTTTAGAGCTACCAACAGCAAGATTGTTTTTATGTTTATTATCATTTTCTTTTATTCCTTTTCAATACGTATACATATGAATTTGTGTGTGTCAGTGGGTGCGTGTATGTGTGTGTGTGCGCACGCATGCATGTATGTCTATGTGCGTGTGTGCATATGTACATTTTCATATATTTACACACAGATGCATATATATACGTTTCTATTTCTATTTTTTGCGTATAAGCAAACCTTCAAGAGACATTATATTTAACCTAAAGTTCTTCGACCAGTCAACATTGAATCATTTTTCAGAAATAAATATATTTATTTGCCTTGCTTAATGATTCAAAAATAGATCTATCACTACCCCAGAGGGCGTTTCTGTGAATATAAAAACTGAAAAATTTCAACAGACAAATGAAGTGAAGCGCTCGTGAAAAAATCATCTCTGCGTCCGGATGTTGAACAAGCCATGAATTTCATTACGCGTGTAAGTTTGTTTACGCGCTTCTAGATGTGCGTGTTGTATTGCGTCATGTTCTTTATAAATTACTTTGTGACCAACCTTTTCTCAATGCTTGATAGTCATTTACGACGGTTTTTCAATCTGCTTCGGTACAGCGTTTTTGTCTTTTCTTACTTCGATTAAATAAGTATACATACCTGTATGAGAGGGTGAATGGAGGTGTGATTATGGAGAGAGCATTAATGGATTATATCATGGATTAGCCGGGGAGTGATTGGTCGTTTGCTTGACGTGCATGTATTTCGTGGTGAGATGAATGGGATATCGGATCATTACTTGGTAGAGGGAAAGTTGGGGAGTGGGGGAGGAAGTTAGGAGTGGGCTATATGGAGAGAAGGAAGATTTTCTGGAAGGAAGTGAAGAGAATTAAGAAAGGACAGGTGGAGAGTTAGGTAGGAGTGAAGGATGCAAATGATAGGCTGCTAGTGGAGGGATGTGATGTGAGGAAGAGGTGGGCGGAGTATTTTAAGGAACTGCTGAACGTGGAGGATGATAGGGTTCCGAGAGTGGTAGCTGTTGGAGGTAATGTTAAATGCCTGTGTTTGGAGAAATGAATAGCAGTCGAATAAGAAGTGAAGAAGTGAAAGGTGCGCTGAAAATGATGAAAAATGGGAAAGCTCCAGGTATATGGATGGCTGCACGGTTGAATGTCTAAAGAAAGGAGGAAATGCAGTTGTAGAATGGTCGGCAAGTTTATTTAACGTGTGTTTCGAAGCTAGTAAAGTGCCTGTAGATTGGAGAAGCGTGTGTGTAGTTCCGTTGTATAAGGGGAAAAATGACAGGTATGAGTGCAGTAATTCCAGAGATATAAGTCTGCTGAGTGTCGTTGGGAAGCTGTTTGGAAGAGTTTTAATTGAAAGAGTGAGAGTGATGACGGATGGTGTGCTTGCTGAAGAACAATGTGTTTTAGAAGTGGTAGAAGTTATGTGGATCAAATGTTTGCTGTGAGGCAGGTGAACGAGAAAAAACTTGGCAATGGGAAAAGATGTATATTGGGCATTTATGGATCTGGAGAAGGCGTATGCCAGGGTGGACCGTGAGGCATTATGGAAGGTTGTAATCTTGTATGGAGTGGATGGGAGACTGTTGAATGCGATCAAGAGTTTCTACATTGATAGCAGAGCATGTGTGAGAGTTGGGAATGAGGTGAGTGATTGGTTCCCAATTGTGACTGGTGTGAGACAGGGATGTGTAATGTCGCCGCGTGGTTGTTTAATTTGTTTATGGATGGTGTAGTGAGAGAAGTGAATGCGAGATTGTTGGGAAAAGGTGCGCAGTTGCTGGGACAAAATGGTATGAATTGGAAAGTGAGTCAGTTGTTGTTCGCAGATGATACAGACTGGTGCGGAGACTGCGGAGACTGGTTGCAGAGCTTGGTAGAGTGTGCGAAGGGCGTAAATTCAGAGTAAATATAAATAAAAGTAAGGTGATGAGATATTCAAGAGGTGGAGTGTTTGGAACACTGGACGTGAGGATGATTGGTGAAGTGTCAGAGGAGGTAGAACATTTTAGGTACCTCGGGTCGGACGTGGATTTGAAGGATAGTATGGAAGTAGAAGTGAGGCCTCGAGTGAGTGAAGGCTGCAAGACATTGGGTGCAATGAGAAAAGCTTTTTTTAGTGCACTAGTTTGAGTATGAGTTTTAAGAGGGGATTGTTTGAAAGCTTAATCGTGGCAATTTTGCTGTATGGAGCAGAGTCATGGGGTTTGAGAGCAGCTGAGAGGAGGAAGCTAGAAGTGTTTGAGATGAAGTGTTTGAGGAACATGCATGGAGTTAGAAGAAAAGATAGAATCAGGTATGAGTTGGTTAGGAGGTAGACGGGTGTTGTCAAAAAGATGAGCAGGCGGGTGAATGAAAGAGTGCTTGGATGGTTTGGGCATGTTGAAGGAATGAATGTTGGGCAGTGGTAAAAAAGATTTATACGTCGAAAGTGAGTAGTATTAGAGAACGAGTTAGGCCACGGATGAGTTGGATGGATAGGGTGAAACGTGCTTTGTATGAGAGGGGTCTGACTGCGGACAGGAGTGAGTGGAAGCAGTGCATAAGGAGGTAATTTTATTTTTTGCCATTGTCACTGGATGCCTGCCAGTGTGTGATGGGGTTGACCTGTCTTGTGCAGGGGGAAAGGCTACACTCAATGAAGCGGTCGAGGTAAACCAGTTATGGCCGTCGGGCCTGACTGTGGAAGATGGTTGTGCTGGGCTACTGCTGATCCGGGCAGTTCTGGTGAGGTTTGTGCTGCCTCTCTAGCCTCCTAGTGACTAAGGATGATTGATTGTGGCCAGCGATCGGCTACCCTCCCGTAGGGAGGAGAAGCCTGGTATCTGTGTGTATGTTTGTACTTCGAATCAATAAATAATTTAGGATTTCCGAAGAATTCTCTTGTAGTATTTAAATTATTTATAAGTTGTCAGCTATCTCTTGGGATATAAAATATCCAAGAAATTTTATTTTCGATTTAACTAGCCCGTGACAGGGTTAATCTATTTGCACGCCACGTACGGTTCGTCTATTAGTGCGCCTCGTATGGTTTATCTATTTTTACACCTCGGATAGTTTGTCTATTAGTACGCCTCGTATGGTCTGTCTATTAGTAGACCACGTGTAGTTTGTCTATTAGTACTCCTCGTATTGTACGTTTGTCTAAGGACGTCTAATATTAAGAAATTTTTAAAAGACAATATGCTGGCATGTGTCTCATGACACATTCATTTTTGAAAATAAATGGCTTTCTTTTCTGTCTTTCGCTAGTTTTTTCAAAAAATACAAACAGAGCAGGCATTTATAAAGAGGATCTCACCTTGGGCTTTCGAAACAAGTTCTCTATAGAGAAAGATGTTCCAGTTGTCGGGCCTCGGTGGCATGAGGAGTTTTCGCTCGGTAGGGCGAAACACCGCGAAGAAGAGCGTGCAGCCCTAACCGAGGCTGCTAGCTGTCTGAGGTCCCGGGCAAAGCGTTGCCCCGACCTCGTCTTCCGTCATGGTCGTGGCAACCTCGTCTTCTACCATGTCTTCCACCGAAGAATTGAAGAATTCGGACTCGGGAGCATTCGAGCAGTAACAAGTCTTTTATTTAGGTGCTCGATTTACCGTGGATGTGAGGATCTCCAATACCATAACTCTGTTTGTTTTTATTATAGTTTCATTTAGTTTTCTGAATAACTACATTCTTTCAGTTGTTAGAATGATTTAAGAAATTTGTTAGCAGAGGCTCTTTACTGTGGGAGTTTAATATTGTGTTGAAACAGCCTGCTTATTGCCTCATACGGCAGAGCTACGATTGGAATCTCGACCAGCTAAAGAAAATTATAGATACGTATAATGAATTAAAATCTTCAGGTTTCTTAGATAGAGATGATAAATTCGTAGCAGCCGCAAGAAAAAAAATTAGGTCTGTCGAAAATTTCCTGAAACCTGTGGTTAAACAGGGCATGAAATAATTTCTTGGCTTGTTGAACTTTTATTTACATTTTTCTCAACGTCATTAGCAATTTTTGTTTCACCTCTGAATGAAAATTTGAAAAAAATTTGCTCTGATAAGGTAACATGGACCTCAGATCTTGAACACAGCTTGAACGACGCTGAAAGGATTCCATGCAGAGGAGAGCGTGCCTGATGCTCAGTTCGGGTTACGGGCTGACGCTTCAACGTCCGTATGTGCGTTTGACTCATTTACCCGTTTGCGAGCCTATAAATTTGAGTGCCGCAATCTCAGTGAAATTACTTCCAAACTTTCCCTAAAAAGCATAAAAACCACTGCACATACTTCAGTACTTGGAGCGGTGCTGTGGCAGCCGAGTGAAGGCTAAAGCAAACCCATTACTTTTAAAGATCGAATATATCAGGTTCTGGGAAGAAGTAAGCCCTTATGAACCAGAATGTTTTACTATCAACTGGGCGATCAGGAAATTCCACAATTATTTGTATGGACGCATATACACCATAAAGACAGACCATGTGCTTATGGAGTGGGTTAGTGATTTTGCCGACCAAAAAAGTAGAAGAATTCGTTGGGCAATATCGTTCATTTCAGAATTTCTTTACTTCACAGCCCATTGAAAGTTCAGAAAACTCTGTCTGACACGTTTTCAGGCTATCCATGTGACGAGGCGAACATGGTCTAAATAATGAGAATGTGTACTGAGGCTTCTTCTCTCCGACCATGTAGAACATTCAGGTCTCTGGATTCTGTTCAACCTTTCGCCCCATTTTCTCAGTTCGACGAGTGTCACTTCCTCGTGCGTTGTCCGTCAGGCTACCGAAGGCGGCGTGAGGTCACGCTGCTAGCTCGCTCTGTCTCTCCCTCCTCTACATAGAGCTCTTGTCTTAGTCACCCTCGTTACCCTCAGACAACGCCATCTCGTTAACCTCGCTTCTCATATCACCACGGTTCTTTACATTAAAACAATTTGCCACAAAATTTCTTCAGTGATACTTTGTTCGCCGTTTCTTATCAAAGTTCAATTACCGGAAAAAATTTAGACTTTTAAAATAAGGAAAACAAAATTTTTCATCAGAAGATAAAATTAATGCCTTGAAATGAAAACAGCCTTAGATGGAATAAATCAATGGAAGTTAAAACGAGAATTGAGTTGCATACAACACTGGATACGGAATCAAGTTATTTTGTAGCTAACGACAGCAATAGTTTCTAAAGGACGATGAATCCCTCAGGAATTTACATTGTGAGATGAAAATTTTGAGGTAAATACAGTTGTAACATGCACACCCCATGAGAATAGAGAGTTACAAATTTCATGTCTAAACCCAATTCATAAATAACTTTAATTAGGGCACTACTAACACGGTTAGTTCTGTTACTTTTCATGCTGTAAAGGGAGGGCTTGTCTCACATGATTTCCTTTTCGTTACCACTATATATTGTAATTATTTCGATGTTTGCCAAAAAATTGTACATAACAAAATTACTGAAAAAATAACTGGAATTTAAATGGAATTCTAAATTTTTTAACTTGAAGCAAAGATTAAAATGGAAGTTACCTGTAAAAACTTTCTGCCATTACTACTTGTTTTACGACCTTAATATTCTCGCAAATGAGAAGGTTCCTATGATGAATATACAAAAAATTTTCCTCTGAAACAATTTTTAAAGAAACTCGAACGTTATCGTAATGCAAAAACAGATGAAATGTGTAGCTATATATAGAACTTCTAAACCTAAATAGGCATAACTTTACCAGTCGACAGCACCAAGCCTAATTCGCCAGGCTCCGGATTTCAGTTCCAATGAGCTAACATCAAATTGATAACTGTAGAACTTACCGCGTAGATTGAGGGTCATCACCCTTGATACAAGCTCCAAAGGAAAAGATACGGAATCCTCTTGTCAGCTACAGGCTACCACTGTTGTGAGTTTGAGCTGTTTCAATGTTCAAGTTATTTCAAAAATGTTCCTTTTTCTAAAAGCTTTATTACCGTTCTGTTATGTTAAGCATCGCAATGTTGAAACAAATTTCAAGCGGTATCATGCATATCATGTATAGTTTGTCGAAAGGATTTTTTACTCCAATTAAGCCTAATACATTTCATCTTGTACATTGTTTTTTCAAATCCCTTATAACTAACACCAAGATGCAATGACGATGCATAATAACCCCTTTTTTATTCCACTGTAGGTTTCAATAACATGTTTTTCCCTCAAATATTATAGAGAGCATAGTTTAGAAGATTCTTTTGAAAGGATACTGTGAACTCCGTCATTTATGTAATAATTGGATAAACTTTTCTTCGAGTTGCCCTGAGAATACAGGAGTCAGCATGAGCACTGATGCTGTCAGCTGTCCAGAGATTGAGGATGAACCAGATGATCATGTTTCTATTGTATTATCAAGATTAATGTATCATAACCTGTTTTTCATATTAAAATTCATTACTTTTCGAAATTTGGCTAAAATATTGACGTTTTATTAAGTGAAAAACAGTGCTGTGCAATTTAGCTCGGACAGTGGTGAAATAAAACAAAATTTTGTTTATTTACGTTCTTAAAAAATATTATACATGGTCTGAAAGTTGATATATTTAAAAGGAGGTTTGACCTCCTCTCGTTTTAAAGCATTTACTCTCGATTTGGCATAGATTGGACTAAAGTTGAACACATAACTGCTATTTCTTCATCATGGTACCAGACTTTAATAACAACAGCAATCAGCTGGAAGCAAGTGAGTCTGCCAAATTGCCTTGTGTTGCTGACAGCTTACTTACAGACAAACTTGTTTTGTATTGCAGACATAGGAAGCAAAATTACAGACTCACTCGATTCTTATGATTAGAAGAGCCCTGATGGAGGCAGCATTTTTCAGCAGGATCTCACCATACCATACTTCACGCAAAATGCTCGCTTTATTTGAAGAAAGTAGTCTGAAGGTTTTAGACTGGCCTTGAAATTCTCCTTACCTAAATTCCATAGAAAATCTAAGCGTTACAATCAAATGTAAGCTCCAGAAAGAAGACTGTTCGACAGGGAAAAAGCTGATTACTGCTGTTTTTAAGGTCTGGTACCATAATGAAGAAATAGCAGAAATATGTCCAACTTTGGTCGAATCCATGCCAAATCGAGTGCAAATACTTGTAAAAGCGAGAGGAGGTCATGCCTTCTCTTAAATATACCAATAGATTAGACAAGTTTAAAAAAAACTTCTATTTAGCAAAAATTCTCTTATTTCACCACTGTCCGAACTAATTTGCACACCACTGTACCTACGAATAATACTAGTTGAACCCTCACGGCTTACATAAGCTTACAATACAGATAAACTACATTCAAAGAGCTTCAACCAGCGTATAACTACACACTTTAGCATACGAGGCTAAGCGATTCTTATTCCTGTACAGCTGATGGGTTTGCGCCACGTTCCTGGCTGCGCCATGACATGTTCACATCCGACCCGCGTCCCCAGCAGCCTCTGTGCCCTGTTTCCAGCTATTTCTCTTTCCCAGCGTGTCTTCTTGTTCTCAAGTGAGCCATGCGCCTTTGCTACTGCTCCAACTCCCAAACCTCTCAAGTGAGAAAGCTAGACTCGTGAATGCTTCTGATACCTGCATGATGGATCTCTTCATTTTCAATTGATAATTGTCTGTCTTCATTTGCTTCTTTTAAATTATGACTAGGAGATTCAGGCTGTTAGAAATCTCTTGATGTGTTAACCAACGAAACCTACATGACGTAATCCTATTTCGGAAATATTTTCTCTAGTGTCTGTGTTCGTTGTTCTGTGACAAAGTTTGCGTTCACCATATATTTGATATTGAGTCAAAGACAATTCGTTCCGAATCTCACCAATATTACGTACGTAGTGCATGAACGTTGCATACGTACATGTCGGTCATCACAGCACAAGAAGACTACATAGGACAAATTTTCAATAGCACATCATTTAAATAATGTTACTCCTACAGCTCTTTCTTATTGCCAACAGTTTGAACGTTGCTGAAACAAACAAACACCGGCATCTACGGATGCTTAATTTCCAATTCAAGCCTGATACATATCTACTTGTACATTGGTTTTTCAAATTCCTTATAACTAACACCAGAGCGCTTTCCCTCGGTCAAGACCGGTCCCTATTTCAGACACCTGGGTAGAGTGGGGTATTGTGCTTAGAATTTTTTTTCTCCTATAACCAACGGAGAAAATCGCCACCAGGCGCCGGGACTCGAACCCTCGTTACCCTCACAGAGGCAGGTCCTAAAGCCACACGACTATGACGAGCACGGAAACCCTTGCTAACGCTGCTGAAACCTACATTGCTTATTTTCTATTAAATACCCCGATTTCGTTTTTTTTTTTAAATAATCAGCTCCGAGATACGTGTACAACAACAACAACTATCATTGGCAAAGCAATGCAAGCAAATAAGTTATGGAGATATTATAGTCTCTACGACCGTTAAATGGACTCACATATCAAACTTGAAAGTGAATGCATACTTTGCATTCCTACAAGGCCCCCCTAAACCGTCACGTTGGAATTTAGCACCCGCTAATATCTAGGTATTATAAGTTTTGGATTCAAAGCTAGTGCTTTCATGTCCGTCATCTGTAGACTTTGAAATTTGAATGTTAGGCAATATTCATCCAATTCTCAAAAATTTAGAGAGAATTCTTTAGGAAAGTGGATTTTATGTCTCTGTTGTCAAAGGCGACACTGTGCAGCCTCATTTCCCAGTGAATTTCCTAATTTTCATATCATCCATTTTGAAATGACGATGTTAAAATACTAGGAAAACTACATAGTGAGGAAGTGATCGAATATTATTCAACAAACTAACCTGTGAATTTTTGTAAGCTATCATGGCCGTGATATTTATGCGAGTTTAATTAAGAGGAATCAGAGTTTGGAAAAAAATTTATTGTTTAAATTTTCCGTAAAAACTTTTATAATTGTGCTTAGACTTCTAGTCAAAACTGAACAGAAAATACATCCACCTCTTTCGGTGAGTTATCAAGAAATTTCTTCTAAACTTTAATATATCAGTAACTATGGAATTTTCAAGCATTAGATGAGCACTGTTCAATATAGCACGTAATGTTTGAGTTTAATTTGGCTATTTTATGGACTCAACGAGACAGAGCTCGTGTTTCGTTGTTTTCGTGTATTGTACGGGCAGATTCTAGTGCTCATTTCCATTCCCTACCAAATCTGGGCTACGAGTACATATCTGAAGCACTCGGGCTGAGTTTAAATTTCCTCCCAAATATGGCAACGAAGTTCTCAGATGGTCGCTTTCTTCTGAATTATATAAGTTCATGACTGCTCAATATACAGTTATTATAATAATCATTATTACACTAATGAATATTAAGACATGCCTGCTTTTCACTACACCCAGGAAATTTTCTGTCAACGCACATCTTATAATTCAGTAACAAGACATTCATGTACATCATCAGTAAGAAAATTCTCGATCAACACACTTCAAATTATGAATGTCAAGGCCAATGGGTCTCTCATTATACAAGCCGAGCGTTCACCTTGATGGTAACGATGTAGCTTTATAAGGTTAACTGAGCAAAAAGGCTCTGATAACACAGGTTTTCGTCAACTGGGCTACATATAAGCTTTTTCCGTGATGGAGTTGTGAACCATTATAAGACAAAACAAAACATGGTAATATTGCAAGCCACATCTGTTCTAATGCTTCATTTTAATGTGCGAGTCTTACTGTTTGATGATTGAAATTATCAGAGAATTAGGGTGCGGCACGAAAATTGTCTTTAAAACTGAAAAAAAATTTTTACGTAACACTTTTATAATTTCGGCAAGGTACTCCGGTATCACTTCGTCAGTGTGATGTTGGAGTTAGTGAAGTATGAAATACTGAGAATTAGCAAGAACCGTAATTTGTAAAACTGAAACTTGCAGCTGCTGTATGAGTACATAGACTGAGAGAAACATGATTTGCTGGGAGTGGCCTCTCACTGGAACAACATAATTCGATATGCTTTGATGATCACCAGCTACAGAAAAACTGCTTATAAAATTCTAAGAGTACATATGGATGTTGTTTACAAATTTGACATAAAAATGGATCATCAGGGGAAAAATTTATCCTAAAATTTCCGCTACTTGAACACATTGTGAGAAATTTCATTTATGAACGAGACGGTTTCAACATCAATTTGAACAAATTAACATTAGCGTTGATCCAACTCACGTTTACTATTTAGGCTTGCAGTTGATTCATTTGAAATTAATTAACATTGATAAACTAAACTTGAGTGGCATTTGTTTAGATTTGAAATGGTTTTAATTGTAATTGAGTTGTATTGAATTGAAAATGAGTGAAATTAATTTGAACCTAATTGATTTTAACTCTGTAAGTACATCTGCCAGGCTGCGTTTTCCGATGGGAGTTTACAAGGCATTTGATATAGATGATGAATTTTTTTTCTCTGATTCTTTAGAAAATACTAATTTCATACTGGGTCTCCGAGGCAAACTGAGTTCTCATTTCTGCCTGTTCCGGGTGATGGATTTGTAGAATCACTTCGAAGTTATGGACTTGGCCCGCTGATGACATCGCTATCAGTAGATGGGTTGTCGGTGATGACCCAGCTTTGGGCGTCCGGCGTTATCTGCGTAGACCTCCTGTGTTACAAACGCAAAATAGGTGTCTATCTTAAAAATGATGCGTTCAAAAGTACTTGGACTGCCTGGTGCTGTTGCAAGGACATAGAAGCAAAGTTTAATGCAAATGGAAAAAATTGAAGGATAGGCGTAAGTGGAGTTTAATGACTGAGATTGCTTTGCCTTACACCATTCTCCTCAGTAACGGAAATGGAGCCGAACGAAATGAATAATTCAACTCTCACTCAAAAGTAGGCCTGTATGGTAGAAGTGAGGCCTGCATAGTAGAAGACAAGCTTCCTTCTACCATGCAGGCCTCACTAGTGTATTCATACAGTTGTGCACGAATAGCATCTGAGTACTTTGCAATGACCACACGTACTCTCGGAGCTAGAGTGGCCGAGCATGTTGGAGTTAGTTTTCGTACCGGTGTTCCATTGACCCGTCCACCTCACTCCGCTGTTCGCGATCATGCAGAAACGTGCAATGTAACTCCTCACTCTAGTCATTTTAAAATAGTACGTGTAGCTTCAAGTGTTTCTGATCTTAGAATTTTAGAATCTCTTTTCATTTTTAAATGCAAGCCTTCACTCAACAACCAGTTGAGTTCATACCCTCTCAGCACTATCGGTTCTTAGTTGTATTTCGTGTTGTTTACTGCATTTTTACTTTTTAATTTCATTTTACTTTTGATTTTGTGTTTATGTCTGTTTGTACATCTATGTTCATTTCTATTTCAGTGATAAATGTCAGATTCTTTTAATGAGCTGATGATGGGTATTTGCCCAAAACGTTCTCAGTATGATGAAATTTTTATCAGCAATTTTTGCTCTCCTATTTTCATTAAAATTTTTAAAGAATATTTAGTGTTAAAGGCATCCAGTTTATAGGCTGCCAGTAGATACGGACAGTCAGACAGGCCAAACAAACACACAAGCTGACGATGACTGGGGTTATACATAATTTGCAGCGAAGTTGTTTTTTTACAAACAAAGTGTCTCTTGACTGGCTCCTTGCTTGTTTTCATGATTTGTTTGTTTCAACTCCCACTCTGCAACTTGGATCCTGATCTGTAATGTTTACAATTTCCTGCTATTGCACTATCTTTGTGCACTATCTTTGTGCTAATTGCACTATCTTTGTGTTAAACTTTTTCAAAATTATTCTGCAACGAAAAGGTGGAAACAGACAAAAAAGCTCATAACTACGTGCATGGAGAAGATAGTGGAAAGATCATAGTTAAATTGAGTGGTGTTGCTAACGATCTGACCACAATGCACTGCACTCAAATAGTTAGCAGTGCATTAGAAAACCTATATAGCTATTCATGCAACAAGCAGCTGAGATCGTGGAAATCTACATAGAAAGCAATGAACTGTTAAGTGCTAAGAGAGGTGAGAAAATGGAAAGTTGAAAAAAATAATGAACAAAAAGAAGGGTAGAACGAGCATAAGTTGCTATTGCTCGCACAGCTTTTTCACGAGCAACAAAAACAAAAAGTAGAAATGTCAAATCAATCAAAATTCCATTCCATCAATTAAAATTAAAACTTAGCAGGAAATTGAAAATACCGTCATTTATTACGAAACATGTACACTAATCGATGAATAAAAAAGTATTACATGGTTGTGAAAGAACTTTTCCCTTCTGCTCTTCTACATAGATCACATATTTTCATTCTTTTCTGTGTCTTATTGGTTTATTTCGAAGTCTCGGCCTGGCAACATCGCCTAATCATCCCTGAGCCCGCTCTGCACCTGTTATTGTGTTTTCTTGTGTTTGAGAGCTAACAGGATTTTTGGTGAGCCAACGGCATCAGTTCTTTTTTGTGCATCAAGACCAGTATTACAATTTAATTATTTTTATCAAAAGGGTATCTACACAAGTATGATGTTTGTTTTCCTCATCAATTATTGTGCCTAACGGTGTTTGTGTTGTTTCTAACGGCACTTCGGTGCATAAAAATACTTTGTCTGATTGAGAAATTTTTAAAAGTAGAAGTTTGATTTTACCTTTTTGTGTGAACTGCATTCAGTGTTTCGCTCCGTCATGGCTTTGGGCTGACGGCCGCAGCACTCACATTTGTGTCCAGTAGCTCCGATGGTGGGCCTCTGTGCAACTCTGACCCATGCAGTAGCATAGCTACTGATGTTGGTTTTGAGTTTGTTTGGTGTTGGTTTTGTGGTGGTTTGGTGTCGGTGTTGGCTTAGTGTAGGTTTAGTATTGGTTTGGTGTTGGTGGTGGTTTTAAACAATTTAAACAATTCATGCAATTCAAACAACTTAAACAATTTAAAACATTTTAAATTATTCATTTACCACAAGCGATACAGAAGTAGATTATTACTTAGGTCTAATACAATGATCAAATTTGAGTACAGCTACCTATTCCCGAAAAAGTTTAGCAACTTCTAGGGTATCCTACCATCAACGCTATTCTAAGGTGTACAATAATGTCTAACGTAATTCACTTAACCTAGTTATGCATTGGACTAATCAATGGATTAGTTAACTCGATCTGTAATGTTTCATTTTACAAAATATTTTATATGGGCTAGATCTTAACAGTATATTCTATAAACGATTTAAGAACAGACTGAAGATCAACGATATTAACCATGGCAAATAACCCTATCGGGATCAGTCATAAAGGAGAACAGATATGACTTGGCTATCCCACATGACTAATATTCCGATGGGAAATGAGATTCAAAATTTATTTTCAATACTTTGTAAGCCTTACTTTCACGGATCTCAGCAGGGATTGAGTTCCAAGTTTTAGTTTCAACGAAGAGGATGCTGTGCTGTGACCGAGCTCTCGAATTATAATAAGCAAGAAGTTTCTTCTATTACGGGTTAAATACTCGTGTTGACCAGTTTGTGCAGTTAATAATTGTTTGAGGGTTTGTCGCCATTATTGGTCAGTGTTTTATACATGAAATTACATTTGGAGAGTTTATAGAGATCCATTAATTTATGTACTTGTAAACTTTTGAATGAATCATTTGTGTGAGCACTATATTCCAGTTTTTTATCTCTCTGATGGCTCTTTTTTGCAGAGTAAAAAGTACATTGGTTTTATCTTTATCAGTCCCGTGTCATACTTCTATTCCGTATTGTAAGTATGGTGAAATGTGCGTTTGATAATGTACGTGCAAAGCCTCTTCAGGCAGGAAATTTTTCACTTTATGGAGGATTCCGACGGATTTTGAGAATTTAGTACTAATATACATGATAGATGTGCTCTGTGAAGGTCAGATGTTTATCTATTTTGATGCCCAGAAACTTATATGAATTGTTTATTTCTATTTCACCTTTGCCAATTTTAATGCGTGGAAGAGATGTTTTTCTTGTATGAGAATGGAATATATTTTGTTTTATCGAAATCAAGCTTTTTTTTGTAAGGTTTAAGACACAATGAAACCTTATGGAGTTCGTTATTTATACTCTCCTCAATTAGAGCGGGATTTTGGTTTGGAAGAACCGTAGATAGCGTACTGTCATCGGCAAAAAATATGAATTTGAAAAATGATGTAGATTTAATAATATCATTGATAACGATTAGAAATAGGAGAGGCCCAAGGACAGATCCTTGCGGGACACCATGGCTGATTGTCTGTAGGTCCGATTTTGCATCGTCAGTGACTACGTATTGTTTCCTATTTGTTAGGGATGATCAGAACCAATCATGAGCAACTCTTCGAATGCTATAGCGGTAGAGTTTTGAGAGTAACATGCTCTTGTCCACACAATCGAATGCTGATCGAAAATCAAGAAATACGGAGAAAATAAGCTTTCCTTCATTTATATTAGAGTAACGGTATTGTAAAGGATTTAGCATAGCCTGCGCGTTGTCAATTTTTTAGAGCGAAAACCAAATTGTTTATCATAGAGAAATGACTTCTGTTCGAATTACGAGTACACTTTTTTCCATACAATTTTCTCGAATATTTTGCTAATAATGGGTAGCACAGAGATAGATTTATAATTGTTCACCAGGCATTTTCACCACCTTTAAAAATAAGGGTTACTCTAGCAACTTTGAGGGAGTTCGGGAAAGGGCTGAGGAAGAGAGATTGGGTAATAATATTGGATATGAGCGGGGCTACAACATCAGCAATAACTTTAAGTACTTTAGTCGAAAACGTTTGTAATCCTCTAGATATATTTTTCAGGATATTTATGCATGCAGTTACATCGGAAGAGTTGGTAGGGGTGAAGAAAAGGAGTTGTGTTCGCGAACATGATCCATGTACTCCAAGTGATCAGCAGGTTCACTTGGAATGCTATCAGCTCTATTTTTCCCTAAGTTTACGAAAAATAAGAAGTAAGAGAGAAAAGTACACAGAAAAAAATCTGGCGTAATTTCATAAGAAGTACACGCACTCAGTCCATGAGTGACAGTAAGCAGTGACAGAATAAGCAGTAAGTTTTGTGGTGGTTTGCGGGTTGGATTGGTTTTGGTATTGGATGGTGCCGATGATGTGGGTCTTGGTATATGTTCGGTGTTTATGTTTCTAGTCTCAGATCGCAGGAGGAGGAACCTATGCTTTGTGACCCAAAATATGCTATAAAAATCATTGACAGCAACGGTAAATGCGACTAGCTTCATAACTTTGTGGACGGAGAAATTCCTCATTTCTGTTCTTTTGGCAACTGATATTCATTTTAGTCTGGTCGTTTCTGTTTCGATGTTGTAGGATTGTTTCACTTGTTAGGGACAAATCTCTGTAATCTAAAGCTAATCAATTTTACAATTCTGTAAATTTTTAAATTATGTTGCTTGACTTTGAATTTAGTTTCTCACTAACTCGGTGCTAACATGAACAGACACTCACTGTACGAATTAGTGACAGAGGCTCTGAAACAATTTACGTCAGTCGCAAGCAAGAATGTCGAGACAGATTACTTCAAAATCACTGGTTTTGAAAATTTTATAGCTTATCACATTCACTCGTTGGCTGTAGTACCGCTCATCGGTATACAAAAAATTCCGAATTTTGTTGTAAAAAATATATTTCAGAAGCTAAAGCAAGTTCATGCAAAATTTTTCTTTTAAATCACATTAACTTCCCCATCATATTTGAAAACATCTATACCTTGCTTTCTTCATTAATAATTTTTTGCATCACAAATTACTTCTCATATTACTCACTACTGCTATTACTATTACTTCTTAGGAAGTGTTGCCATTTACAGATACCTTAACTTCATTGTCGTTCCTATTTTCAAATGAATCAATGTGAAGCCAAGCGAGTAACATGAGAACAGGAAATAAGAATTCTTCTTGTAAACTGGCTATGATCCGCAACCCGATTAGTTGTGAAGGAAGCCGACCCTAGGAATTAATTCTCTGAGCATACTTCTACAAGAGCGAGGTCATCTTTTACAGGCTGTAGGCATTGTGGTGTTGTATTAGAATTTGATACAGCAATGCACTAGTTTCTGCAGAAACTAAGCGGCTTCAGGGTGCAGCTAGTGATTGCTGAGGCTTGATTACCTTTGTCGTTCATTTTAGGTCACTTCATTTCCATTACGACTCACAAAGCATTTAGCCTCCGCAATTACGATTCTGAAGCCTTTGTGGCCAGCGGCAAGTGGGTATCCGTATCTATTCATTGTTTCTCTTTTTATTTAAAACAAATAGAATTCTGGAGGAACCTTGTGTTGTGTCGAACACAACCGCTGGCTCAGACAAAGGAACGGCGAGTCGAAAATATAGTGACAGTGAGACCCCAGAAACGCCAATTTCTGCCATGCCTCTGATTCTAATTTGTGAATTGGAAGCAAGAGATTAGCTTAAATACGTTCCAAGCAACAATACCGCTTAAGTATGGAACTACAATCAATAAACCTTCCAACATCATTGAATTTCTGTCATTTTTTCCTATCCTATCATCAGAGTGTTTATGGGCGTAGAGTGTCCACCGAACAGTGAAAGCATTTTTTTTCAAAATAAAATGCCGACCGCGAAACTGATTTTGCGACAAATGTTGAAGCTTTCATAGAGAACTCGTTGGCCAGAACAAGTTTACAGAGGCTTCCATTTCAAAAATATGAATAATTTTTCCAATCAGATGAATAGGCTAGCAACATTTAAATTGTTGGACGGCAATAAATCCCTCAAACATCGTAAAATCTACATTTTAAGTTTTGCATTATTGATTTGTTTTGTCGTTGGTTATCTAAGTACTTAATAATCAGTTTTTGAGTATTCACGTATTCATATTATGAATCAGTTTTAAAAGTGGGGTAAGATTCTAAACTAATTGTAAATATATTACTATTAAGGTGCACGCTGTCGCAAGATTGTTGCTCGAAATTACAAGCTAAGAAATACTAAAACCTGCAAGAGCCACCATTAGGCAGTAAATTATAGTGTTCTATTTGTTGATTACGCATTCAATGGAACATAGTGATTAAGATACTGGACCCGGTGTCTTGAACACAGGATTTGTGAACTGTTATAAATAACTCCTACCTTTCTCCAACAACGATGCATTCATGCGCTATTTCTGCTTTCAGCTTTGCAATTAACACTTTAGAATTGATTTGTTGTAATTTTAAAATGGTTGTTAAATTTCTTTGTCTAATTTCTCCTGCGGTGAATCATGACAGCTTTTTAAGCTCTTCATTAGAGGTTCTTTCTGCCTCGGCTCATTAGCAAACAAAGGCACCTACTTCTTTACAAGACTTAGCGGCGTGGCCGCAAGCTCACATTGGCTCATAATCACTGTTTATGTTTGGATATGCCGTGACTCACCTCGTCAGAATATTCTCTGCCGGCAGCTCTCAGTGCCGCACGATGTCTGGAAGAGCACATTTGCCTCTGTCCGACTCAGTGGAGCGCGATGAACACTCAGATGTTATTCCTAACGGGTTAGTATCTCTTCTTCGGTTTTCGGTTTTCATGATTAGATTGATTGGAGGATTCCCATTCCATATTGAAATTCGAGCCCTCACGTCAACTTTTCGGAGCGAAATTGACCCTCTAAAAATACTTTGGAATGACTGGAAGGTGCGTCAAGAAAATTTATTCAGAAAATCGTATTTTTGGCAGGTTTGTAATTGGTTTATTTTGCTAATCGTAGGGATTTGCGTAATATTTATGTCAGAGAGCGTGTCCGAGGCGCGTGAGTACTATTCTGAAGGGAGTCACACTCTTCAGATAGCAATGCTGTTCAGTAACCTCCTTGAGCTCAGCATGAGCACTCTCAGCATTTTCTACTTGTTCAAACACCGTCATTTGTTGTGTTCACTTCTCATCAGTCTATCAGAAACGCTTGTTGACGTCCCGAAGAAAATAAAATCAGACAGAGGCGCCTGTGCACCCATAAGCCTTGCTATTACTTTCTGCATTGCTTCGGGTGGAGCAACTGTTATTCAGTTAAGTCAAATTTTTCAAGAGTATTCGTCCTACATTTTAGTCGAAGTCATGATGGTGACTCTGTTTACTCTTCTAAAGTGTGGAGTTTGCAGTCTCTATTTTGCTGGCATTGAAGTACTCATTTACGTGTATGAAAGTATGACACTTGATATGAAGGATGCATTGGAAGAAAAACTGAAAACTTCAAATCAAAGACTGGTGTTTCACGAAGAATCAAGGTTCATCACTGAATCTATTGCTACATTCCCCGTAGAAGAAAATAAAGTGTTTCGCAGAGTTACAAGCCAGAACACAAGCATGAGCTCAGAGAGTTTGTGCTCACGTCTGCCATTTCTGACTTGTGAACGAAATCTACAGAGACCTTCGGTCGAATATCAGGTTTCGAGCCGAGCTGAACCTGTCAACATGATCCCATTTCTGCGAGCTTGTTATGGACGCCTGCTCACCACGTACCAAACCCAGGAAATTCTACACTATTACGTCGGCCTGCCGGTCTGCATATTGCTGCTCTACGCGCTCTGTTCTGGCATCATCAGCATGTTCTTCCTGACCCATTACCGAGCCCTTCCGGTGGCCAAGATAATCGTGGTTTGTCTCTATTTGGTGGCGGCTGTGTGTCCGATGATCTTCCTCATCAATTTGCCTGGGAGAGCTCTCACCAAAGTAAGAAAATCTTTAAATTGTTCGGGGTATGCATGTTTGGTTTGAAACGTAAGATATGTCGTATTTTATTTTCTTCAATACGTAGGTATAATTTAAATATTAGTACTTTTTTCTGTAGAATAAACGATGCAATTGAGTGTCAGGATTTATGAACTTTCATACCATTTCAGAGCATCTTAAACTAAAACTTCAAGATAGATTTAAGGACGAAGTGCTTCAATGTTATGATGGCGACTTAGATGAAAGTCGAAGATGAAAGTTTTACTAATTTGGAAAAAAAACTGTGATTCGCATTTACTGAGTGGCTTTTTTTACTTAAGTTGTCTCAAGTTAGGACATATCACCCAAAAATGTTTCTATGCGTTTTGGATTTATTCTGGAACAACAATTGTTCCATAAAAATAACTCTGCAAAGTTACTGTGTTGTTTTGAATATCATTTTAAAAAGATACAAATTTTTACCGATGAGTAAGTGGTGTGATTAAATTGGATTTATAAAAGGAATTCCAGCCAACTGTTGAAAAGTTGTTCGAATACGCAGACGTTAAACAGAGCTCATATTTAGTTGAACGACCGAGTAAAAATCGGACGTAAATGAAACATGTTGAATAAATTGCTTTTGTGAACGTGTGAAATTACCTAGCCAGCGACTGTTAAATCAGCGACTTGAATTTATCGAATTTATATGATGAGCTGTTTAGAAAAAACACAATGATAAAATTTGGGCATCTATTTCTGTACGTAGTGTCGAGAACATAGCAGCAGTATTGGATAAAAATATTTAAATACTAGATATATTTAGGCATTTTAAACTACATCGAGAGTTTTTCTATATGTTGCTAAAGTGGTATTTTCCAAAGTTAACCAAGTTATCAAAATCTAAAACACTCAATTGTTTGTTTCAGTACATCACTGAAGTTGGTCTAAGTATTAAAAAATACCGAGGTTCAATTGAGTCTCCTTTTTGAGAAAGTTATCGATAGTGTTTGCCCCAAATATTTTTCTTTTCGGATATTTTTTTAAGGTAAAAGCTCAACGAACATGAATGAAGGTAACGTTTATACCGCGTTTAGATTATAAATTTCGCTGGAAAATTCAGTTTGATTTCATATAAATGGATTTTAATTCAGAACAATCTCTGCACTTAGAATTTCTTTTGTTGATTGTTCCTCTCAAATCAATTAACACCTTCATATCATCATGTACTGGCCAATTTCGCTCCAGACATCAGTGTTGCTTCAAGTAATCGTCAATGTTAGAAGCCTAGCAGGTGAAGCTCGAAACGTGGTAGCATAGAACCTTCGCTTTTAAATCGATGGCCGAATTTCACAGGAATGAAAACCCAATGTCACTAATCCATTCCAACTAGGAAGAAATTGGCACAATCTCACATGATTTTTTGTAGTTTGGTGCAGCTAGATACTTTAATTAAGGTCGATTCGGGGCAATACAAAGCATCGTTTGTTCTGGTTGCAGCGAAGATCGATTGCAGCCACAAGATAAGATATTTAGTGCGGTAAAAATTACACGCTAACAACTCCAGTACATACTGGCAGAATAACCGATAGGTCAATGTTGGGAACTACTCTGTAACCAACGACTGAGATTTTAACTGACGGAATTACTGCCCGGCTGCAGTGCAAGAAAACTGCTGCACAAATTGACATTGTGTTTGCCTCGCTGCGTAATTAATACTGTGTTGGACTGCTATAGTACTGCGGTAATTTTCAATACGGTATCAGTGGAAGATATATGTACGATTGCAAGCATCGTTTTTAGCATAACTAAGTTTTTGCTGCATCGTAAATTGTCAGGCTGACTTATAGAGAAATGAAGTATTAACTTTCTTGTTCACTCCCACGAGCGATCGGCTTTCTTTGCTGGCATTATGACATCACATATTTATCCTCCAATATCTTTCAAACTCTACACTGCGATTCAGACTGGGAGTTTTGATTTTTCTTTGCATTGAGCTGTTATTTCTAGAGCCAAGTTTCGTTTTGGTTCCTGCTGAGTTTGAATCTGCCTATGCCACAATAACGTGCAAGTAAAAACGGACGTTTCTTGCGTACTAGCTTACTTTATAACATATAAGTGATCGATATCACAGTTGTGTGTTGTTTCAGTTTTTCAAGGGCATCATATTGTGTTACACTCTTTAAAAATCACCCTTGCATTTGAAGCAAAACTAATGCGTTATTTCTAGTAGGAGTCAGTACTTGGGTTACAAAAAGCATGGGACTTGGATGACTACGGGACACCGGGGATTACAGCAAGGAACATGGGTCATTACAGCATGGAACGTAGGAAATTAGGGCGGCTATATAGGGGATTGCAGCACGGAATGTGGGTGATTACAGCCCTGAATATCTGCATGAATTACAGCGCTGGGTATTGCTAAACAGCACAGAACATGGGGAAATCCGGCGCAAAATTTTTACAACAATCCTAAGACGGGCCACTATGTAGGATAGTTTCTGTCGCCAGATTCTGTTTTACTTGTGTCAGCAGCAGAATTCTACAAATATGTACATAAATACGGCAGCCGTATTAAAATATTTCAAACACATGCCAAGCTTTTTCATGGTTGCGCGGGCAGTTCTTGTTTTAGTTTGAAAGCAGTGATGGGACATTTTTCAGTGACAATGAGATGTTTAAATCTTCACCGTTATTAGTAATGACGAATACTTTCCAATTTTGATTTTCCAGAAACATCGGCTCACTCGTTTACTTCAGAGGGCGAGATTATTCACATCCTGCCTCTGCATCGAGAAAGAGGTAATATTAATTTTCTGTAAGACACATGTCGGTTATACTCGTAGATTGTAGTTTAACGCACTGTGTGTTATTTTTTTTTGAACACGTTGGATGTGATGAATTTATCTAATATAAAATAACCTCATATATTCGCCCTGAAACATGGCCAGAAGCACTTTCAGCAGAATTGACAGAATCGTGTACATCTCAGTTCTTTTCCGTATGAGGTTTGTCGCCGGTGCACAAGGTCTTCTCACTAATACGCCTTGTGGCTCGCATGATAAATCGAGTGAAAAATCGATCCCATCACTGTTCACGTTAATCTGTCTCTCAATTGGCATGCGAACGTCAATACCCGGTTAACCTTTGTCCTCCACAGTGATTCAAATTCTCTTTCCATCTACAGTTAGGATATACCTTATTTGTACTTTATTTTAACCCATTGAGTTTATATAAGTTCATTACCGAATAAACTTAATTCCGATGCCAATTCCAATCTTGTTCTAATGTGGGTTACAGTATGACATTGATGCAAGTCTTAATACGGTGTTGTAGGGACATAAAAATGAACAAGAGATTAAGAAGGTACAGAGTTAATTACTAGTTCTTAATGGGTTTCCAGAGTTTAGCTTTATACGTCGGGGTNTTTTGTTGGCAAATAGCGACACTTGCAGCTCAGTGTAGGTCTGCGGTAACAAGAGAAGTGCACGCACTGTCAGAATTTCAGAGCACCGCGCAGCCTCAGCGGAAGGAAAAAATAATAACAGCGTTCAGAACGTCTGGCTGTCTCACACAACCACTACCGCATGATGCTATTGATACTGCAGCTAGTTTTCACAAGTGTTCCTTCCTTTTTGACGAAAGATAGAACATAGAGCATGTAAATGATGATAAATTCATGATAGAAAATGCCCTATTATTTATTTTTTTGACGGCTTCATCACGAAAGCTGGCGCGGTATATTTTGGTTTTTTTGCAAGAAAATGAAGAAAAGCAGTTCATTGCAAATACAGATTATAAAAAGACATCGTTGGTTATTAAAATGTGTTATAGAAACCCATAATTGAAATACACACATGGGTATCGTGATACCCATGTCAATAGTCGAAACAAATAATTGAGAGAAAAGCATAAAAAATTGATTCCCTCTGTTGCGTTAATCTAGGTTTGAAAATGAATGTGAATAGATGTTAAAAAAACTTAATACCAGTGACGATGCGTTGTTGAAAACAGCCTTATTAGTGCCCACTTACATTGAAATACAAGTTTAGGAACACGCGATGTGAAAGATTAATGTTGGAAGTAAACTGAGCCGATTTGAATAATTTTGCGTCTAAGTCAATGAGGTCGACATTTGGAACTCTCTTTTCTCTCGTACGTATCAACTAGTATGCCAATTAGCGAGCTCGGAGAAAAGAAAATATTTTACCACAACACAAATTCAGGAAATTTTCTACGCTTATAATACTGGCAAAAAAGAGTTCACTGGAACCAGAAACAAAAATGTATTCTCATTACAAGTTATTTTAGGTTCCATGATGTTCATTAACGAATACAGTAAAAGAAATACAAGTTCAACTCAGTGGGGTGAAACGTGTTTGAGTCTCCACGTACGTTGGCGTATGAGCTTTGGCTTCTGTGACACCTGAGAATCGGGTTGAAAGTGTTTGTTGATAATTTTTATTCAGAACTAAAGGGTCAAAACGGCAGAAATTCAAAAATATTTTTTCGTACGAACACAACCAAAATAGAAGTATGTTAACTGCCTCAAAAAATATGCTTTATATTAAACAAGAATTTATGATATTTCTTATCTGAATGTTTTAAAAAGATGTAAGGAAGCAACGTGTCACGTAATGTTACAAGTTGATAGTAATAAAAAAGTCGTTATTTATAGGACACATGCAAGTCGCAAGATTAACAACACATCCATGCTCTTGAATACTAGCAAACAAGCAATCACATTGCATATGCACATTACAAAAATGTGGTGTAATGCTGTAAAATGTAATTAATGAGCGAAAGAAATTCGTAATTACTTTTCCAGTGTGTACTGCAGCATACAATTACTGTTGAGATACATGTTAACGTGTTATTTTGGTCTTAACCCTTTGTCTCTTAACGGTTGCTCCAGTGCCAAGATGGCTAGTATTTCCAGTTTAGGGAAATTGACAACATTTTAAGGTAATTTGACTAGTAGAGAAATATTGTGAGGTAAATGACAAAATTAGGGCAACTAATAGCATTCAAATATGTAACTACGTTTTTAGAAATTTTAAAAGCCTTGCACGTGCAATTTGCTATTGATTTCCGATCAGGTCTGTGCAAAACATTCAACATGATTAAAACATAAATGGAAGATTTGTCTCACTTCGCATACATTTTTAAAAAACATTGACTTTTAATTTAAAAATGAAGTAAGCACCTGTTCATGAGGAAAAAATCCACGCTTAGGCAATTTCTCTGATATTTTAGGGTACTGACAACATTTATTCATTAAAACTTATTCCTAAACTGTTTGAGTTTAAGGAGACCAAGGATTAAATTCTTCTTAAGAGGAAAATACATACTGGGGTTTAAGAGTGAGGAATCTCTCTTGAATAAGAATCCAGCCGAATATATTTAGGAAAGGGTTTGTACATATGATTACAATTTTTAAATTTACCTACGCATATCACCTTGGCTGCGAAATTCACACTTTTTAGTAGCTCTCTTTGAAGAGATTGAAGCCTGTCTCCCCATACTAGGCTGCAGTAGCCAATTTGCGATTACACTAAAGATCAAGTGACTAATAATCAAGAGCTTTTGCCGAGCATACTTTTTATACGGTTGAAAAATATTAAAGTTCCGTAAATTCTGTTGGAAATTTTCTCGACTTGAGATTTGAGAGACATGTTTTGATCGAACCAATTGCCTAAATTTTTAATTTTTTCTAACTGCCTAATTTCATCGTTCTCTACCGTATAAGTCAGATTTGGAATTTTGTAAATTACGTCCTTGGTACAGCGAAAACAGGAGTTGGTTTACTTTAATTAAGTCGCCACGAGTGATTTAGGTTAATGTAAAGGTTCAAGTCGGGTAGTTTTATTAGCGTCTAAAACAAACTTTTATTAGTTGTACGCTCTTAAAACAGTGTTAAAATAGTCAAGTCCAATTACTTTTGGCTTCACACAAACAAATTAACACTTAAACGTCAGACTTAATTTAATAGTATTTAAGCAACAGGTTACGTTATGGTTCTTTAATTCATTGGTTCTACGCCAGCCGCTAAGAAATATTTATTTAAGGACATAATACTCTGCAGGAGGATCAATGCGGCGCACAGTGCACCTCGGGTCGACTCCGCCGCTTGATTAAAACCAGGGTTGTGGAGTCGGAGGAATAAATTTGCGACTCCAACTCCGGTTCCACCTTTTGAGAATTAGGCGACTCCGACTCCACCTTTTCAGAATTTGGCTACTCCGACTCCACCTATTCATACTTTTCAAGATGAATATTTTATTTCCTAGTGGTAACAGATATTACGACCTGCATATATGTTTTTTATATTCTTTACATACAAATGACATTTAAACTGGTAACAGAATCTTAAAAATAAAAGTTCATTATACATACATTTACTTCAGACACGTGCCTTCTAAGTAGGCAAGGTAGGTAGGCAGTGTCTACCTTGCGATATATAGATCAGCATCAACAATTTCTTTCTGTGACAAAGCATCAAAGTATGTACCAAAACCAGCGAAATTATAATAGTTGATCTAATTACTCTGCTTGAAATACCAAAAATTTTGATATGTATGAAGCTAAGGTAGGCACGATTTGCACTGTCTTTTATTCTCTGTCTCTGCACTTTGCAGGGTAACAATGCAGTTCAGGTGCCATATCATTGCTCAACGCAGTGTTATATTACAGCTACAATAGGGAAAGTTGTTCTGCTTCTATCTCAGCTGGACTGACGTTTCTGGTGCGTTTCGCACACGAATAAAAGCCACTTTTAGCTTCTTGGTATGTAATATGGTACCATTTAATATTCCATTCTAACTTTTTACTAAGTTTTTGATAATTTCTTATTTCAATAAGCGCCCATTTACAATTTATTTTATTTTTTGGTGCAATTTGCAACGTTTTCAGCAAGAAATTTTGTACCATCGCGTAACTGCAACAACCATTGCAGCTGAGGCAGTGCATTGCTCTCAGTTACAACATGTGTGTGACTACGTCAGGTTTTTGCTGGTGTTGTGATATTTCTTTCACCGCAGCTCGTTTGCATTGTATTTTCATTTTTTCATATATCTCAATATTGATATACGTAGATTACCTTAAAACGTTTGCAAATCTTCCTTATGAAGAAGCAATTGATTATACAATGCCAAAAAACAGATGCTATTTCGGTGTTTAAAATTAAAAGAACATAATTATAAAAATCTTCTCATGCTTACTTAAAACCTAAGAAGTAATCAGAAGATAAAAATGAAACATGAAAATTATATAGTGAAAGACAATATAAGTTTGAATGACCCAAACAACATTCAAGATATAACATCAGAAATGTGCAGAAATTTCTATTATTATTACATGTTAACTTGGTCTCAAGACCTGGAATTAAACAATACAAAGTGATCAATACGGAGTACATAAATAGTACGTATTGCTGAATGAAATCATCTAATATTCCAGTTATTAACATTAGAATAAGCTAAACAAATTTCCATTTTCAATGGTAATAACATATCCTGAAGACTAGAAGTCATAACGTATCAGAACATAGCTTTAGGTTTTGAAAACACTAGTCATTCTCAATGTATCATAACATAAAGACTAAAAATATTTATGATCACAACATAACTTTAGGTTTCTGCAAAGACGAGTCATTATGAATCAATACATCATACAATAATCTAAATACAAAAAGTATCGCTTCATGGAACCACTGATAATAGAGTATAGAACGTTACAGAGTTGGTACTCTGTGTGTGAGTAAAATATACTCGTATCACATCAGCTGAGCTGCCCTGCAGATAACGCATTTATAACTAGTTTCTACTTCCTATATATTTATTGATCAGGAAATAAGCGATACAAAAATAAAAAGAATGGATTTGCGATGCATTCAATGACGAATTTTTACTTTTTAACTGTAAAATATGCCATATCACTCATGTATGAAAATTATATTTCTAACTCGTGTGTGTCATATATACAGGTTGTCTCAAATAAATGTACTCACACTATGACTGTCGTTAAGATGCTGTTTTTTTCAAATTGCAGATGTGTTCAACTCATCACAGCATAAAAAGAAAAATAATTTAGCTTGGACGGGAGGAAGTTTATCTTGAAATGTTATTAAAAGACCATTGCACTGAAATCAGAAATTGTGAAACAATGTCGCGATGTCCCAATGATCTGTTTTGTAACGTTTGCAAGTCCCTTGGTGTGCGTTCATTGTCTGGACATAAATGATCATCAATTTGAATATTTAAGAATATGTTTCTTCAATTAAATTTGTCTTCTGTATTCAAAGCTCTTTCATTTCATTTTATGTTCATAAATAATGTTTTCTCGTCATTTGAAGTGTAAGTACATTTGTATGAGACACCTTAAAAGCATACGAACCCACAATGACTAGATTTCAAATACAGTATTAGGCAATAGATATAGATATGCTGTTTCGTACGTTAAATGAAATAATCAACAACAAAAATTGCAAGTTTTAGTTATAGCTTTTTAGTAAAGTTTTTCAACTCAGTTTTGGTTACATTCGGTTTTGAACAATTATAAATTGATTTTTATCCAAAAATTAGAGTCAAAAGACAGCAAAAAATAACAACTCCGACCTCGAATCCACTACATTCGCATGAACGACTCGACTCCGTCACCACCACCTTCGAATGAACGACTCTGACTCTACCCGAAAACATGCTACTCCGGCGACTCCAACGCCGCAACCCTGATTAAAACCTAAAACATAATTTCGGTGAAACAAGTCGCTTGCCAATGACGGTTAAAAGGTTACAACTCGTAGGCCTCCCAGTTCTGCAGCATTTGTGGCCCTTCTTCCGGTCCGTACACCGGACGGTCAGCGTGTAGCTGAGGACACAACTGGCACTCGTTATCACAGCAGATTTAAAAGGCGGCACCGGTTGACAATCTCCGGCCGAAAGTGGGAGGAGCTGGACAAATAAATAACAATATTGTAGTAAATGCAAATCATGGCATTGATAAATTCGAATAATAGTTTCAAGAAAATTTAGAGCACATCAAGTATTAGTACCTTGTGGTAAGACACCGTTGACCCTCGTTGACCCAGGTCCGATGCCGTAGACAGGACCCAAAGAAATACTTTGGGTCCTTTGGAGTAGAGAAGTAAAGAAAATTCAGTACGTTGATGATTGGCAAAATTACAGTTCACAAGTTCGATTATGTTCAGTTTTCTCAAATTCACAATAGTTACAGTATACTCACCTAAGGAAATGGTGCCCTCATTGCGTAAACAACTTCCAGACGGAATGGATGACGGTAATCGAATGAATTAAGTCAAGAAATGTCAAATGAAGTCATGCGATGTTCAACGACAGACAAGAGCAAGTGTCCCAAAAGAGGAAAGTCAAGTCGCCTCCCAGCCAAGAGAAGTGCTAACAACACTCTTAAAATAAGCAAGCTGGGAGGATGATGGTTGAGGCGAATTCGTCAAGAAATAGGTGAATAAACAACCCTCATTTATCATCAGTGGAGAATCAATAGAAACTTCAAAAAACCAAACCATAAATACAACCATGGCAAAAGAGTACGCAACCGCGCAAATTTCCAATCAAGCCCTCCCCAGGCAAAATTCAGCTCAGAAAAATGCCGAGTGAAAACTCTCACGTCATCAGGGCAAAATAAGTCCGTCCAAGGAGAAGTCAAATGAGAGTTGTCAATCATGTGCAAGAACCAAGAAGCGTCCGTGCTAGTCGTTGGCAAGCGAGCCACTGCTAAAACTGGCTAAAACTTCTCCGATGAAATAAGTACATACATGTGTAAAAATGGTATTGTAAACAAAAGTTAACCCCGTGTACACCCTGTGAGGATTTTTTACCCACATTGGATCGAAAAATAATGCATTGCGTTTTATTCGTATTTAGTTTGACACCATTTAGGTCAAACCATTCCAAGTTACTCAATAGGGTTTCAGGTTTTATTTACGCCTGCAGTACTTCTGCCACAGAACTTGTCATTGCAGTTTGAACATCATCTGCCTACACATGGATTCGTGTGCTAGAAGTTATTGGAGGGAAATCGTTAATACAAATAGAAAACAATGGCGGATTAAGGATAGATCCTTGAGGAACACAAAAATTGTTCTTAATGAATGGAGACAATTTGTTATCTAAGCGGACTGCATGAGATCGATTTGACAAGTATCTTTCAAACCGTTGAGTACTTACTCCAAAGTTTATTATTTTTCGTAAGAGTCACTCATGTTCGACGCTATCGAATGCTTTGGAGAGATTGATCAGACGAAACAATGTTACATTTTTTTGATCGATGTCACTGTATATTTTTACTGTGATGTTAAGCAGAGCATCTTGAGTGCTAGTGTACCTCCTATAAGCGTGTTGATTTCCATGAAGAAAATTTGATTTGTCGAGGTGGGATGACTTTTGATTTGTTATCACTTTCTCTAATATTTTGGACAGAACAAGCTAATAAATTTTTTGAGTATGTTAATGCCGTTCACCCCAACATGAAATTCCCAATAGAATATGAACAGAATGGTGAAATACCTTTTTTGGATGTCCTGGTAAGGAAGTCTGATACCAAGTTCATTTCTTCAGTTTATAGAAAGCCCACATTTACCAGTCTTGTACAAATTATTTCAGCTGTGTTTACAACGATTATATTAAATCGTGTGTGAAAACTTTATTGCATAGGGCCTATTACGTCTCGAGCACGTACCAAATATTACACAATGAATTAGAACATCTGCAAAAAATGTTCGCACGTAATAATTATCCAAAATATCTTGTTAATCAAATGGTCAGAAAATTCCTCGAAAATGAATTTCCCCCCCCTCCTGTAACCCTGACCGTGCCGAAACAGAAAATATTTATTGGACTTCCATTCCTAGGTTACCTGAAAAGTGAATTTTAAAGAGAGTTTCTAGTCCTTGTGCGAACCTTCTTTACAGCAGTTGACGTTCATGTTTATTATATGAATACTTTTAAGATATCGTCTTTTTTTAACAGGAAAGAGCGACAGGATGAGTGCCTGGAAAGTTGCTGTGTATATGTGTATGTTTGTGATTGCCGCCAGCAATCGTACGTTGGAAGCACTACCCTCCAACTATTTATCCGTCACAGCCAACATTCAGGATTTTCCCATATTACTGACCGCCCTTTGATTGTCCCCTCAGTCCGCCATTAGAAACCATTGCAATAGTTCCAATCACCCTTTCAAAATGTCAATTTTTTTTATCCTATGCAAAGCCTTTTATGAACAAGACCTCCGTATTCTAGAATCTCTTTATATATTCACAAATAAACCTTCACTAAATAACAATTTCAGCGTGACAAAATTATTTGTAGCCCCTACTTCCTAACTTGCGATGTGCTTAGTGTGTGTGTGTGTGTGTATGCATGTGTGTATATATATATGTGTAGGTGTATGAGTGTGTTGTGTATGTATGGTTGTGTACGCCTGTTTGTACTGTGTATATTGCCTATACGCTTATGTGTGGTACTTTAATCGTTAGATAAGGATTTATTTTTATTTATTTTTTTGGGTTTTTTGCTTGATATTTCTATTCAGACCTTATTCGTCTTATTCATGACTGGTAATTACTTTTTATTGCTTCCAGCACTGATGATGGAATAATTTTTATTCCGAAACGTTTGCTTAAATAAATGTTCTCTATAACGTTGGTTCTTCTTTTTATTTTGAGAATAAGATTCCCTAAGAATCGCCCTATAAGTACTACTAGAGTGCTTCCATTGGTCGAGGAACTTATTGGTTGAATTGATGTCTTAATTATCTAACGAATTATTAGTGCCATGACTGGTAAGCAGTCTTTGATAAATTGATGTCTGATTCCATCAAATCCGATAGCCTCTGTTTTTCATTGAGCATAAAATTCTTCGTAACTCTGGTAAATAGACAGGACGTTGTTTCCACACGACACTAGCACGTGCAACGGGAGTAGGGCACGGGATTTGAATTGACGGTTGAATATAGTGTTGGCATTAAAAATATCCTCCAAAAAGCGCCCCAAAAAATTCACAAAAACAAAAGACACCTGCCTAGTGTTTTTTTTAAATTTACATGTTTTATTGTTTTTTAGTGACTCCCTTTTTAAACTTAATATATTTAATCTAATTTGACAAGGCCGACTGGCGGTATGGTCTGACGGTATGTACCCAGGACTCATCACAGAACAGAACATGTGGAACTCTGTATTTTCTGTTACATGAAAATGAATGTTTGAACTGAAGAAAATTTTTCCCAGTTGAACATCTCTTTTGTATTTGTCTTCTTAAGAATTGCAAAGCAACTAAAAAGTCCTACTCAGTTTTGTGTGGTGCAGTTGCCTTCACTCTAATTGGTGCTAATGTAGAAGGAAACAAATAATTGATGGCTAACTGCTGTCACAAACATCGATCATTGCAGAGCCACATCTTCAGTCAGCAGAGCTAACTGAGCTTTATGCTTGCTCTGCTGTGCCTTCTTCCTCCTCTGCGGTTTGTTCTCGCTTTTTTTTTCTCCTTACATTTTTCCAAATATTGCCCACCCTCTCTATATTGTTGATTATTTTGTCACCGAAAAAATCACAGCTAACTTTTGTCGTATCTCCATCTATTTTAGTTGCATGACTCCAGTGCACTCCTTTTTTCCTGCTCCAACCTAAAGGCATTGCTGACGTACTAATTAATCACGAACAATGTAAGATCTGTAGGCTACGGAATCCATCAAATAGGGGTTATTTAAATGTAGGTCTACGGTCATCCAACTTTACTAATATAAATACACAAAATACAGCTCAGAGGGGTTACTTAATTATAATTATTAAATAATCGGAATTATGAAGGCCCTAAGAAGAAACTGATCAGCAAATACTCTCACTCACACACACGTCCAACACTTATGAACAGTTTACTGTGGAATACTACTACAGTAGCTGCCTTTCATTCCAAGCGTCACCATCTCTTGCAGACAGGAAGCCATTAGACCTAACGAGTAAGGGCAGGTGCAAACTCTGTTATCTTGTATTGTAGAAAGGAAACTAGTAGGCCTAAAAAGCTAATGCAGATGCCGAACCTGCAGTATCATGTTACACTTGACGACACTGATAGCAAGACTGAGAGACTCTGAAAATCAGAAATTTATAAGTTACCAAAATATTAATCATACTCTTGACAGATTGGCAGCTACACCTTTTCTCGTTTTATAACCACATTCATTCAAAATGTACCGACGAACTGCATATTTAACAACGATGAACCATTGAATATAACAGGGAATAGAAATATGGAGACAGTGTCGCAAAAAAAAGCAACAACGAAAAATTATAGCGACACCTAGCAAAATGAATGACAGTGAAACTATACATCAGAACAAAGAAACAATGTGTTGTGACAGAGTAGGTTTATTGTAACAACGTTCAAAAAGGATAACAATTATGCAAAAAATAGGAACTTGCTTATATATTATTGTAACAAATTAACAATTTCTGACACAATTTTTTTTCCGCAACTTATCCGATGTTGTTACAACTTATTACTTTTCGTTACTGTTTTTTGCATCTGTTACAATATTTTGAATCTGTGATACTGGCTATCTGAAGCATTGTTACAAGATTTGATTATTTGGTAAAGAAAATGAACGTCTGTTGCAACATTCTGAGAGTGTTATACAATTTGAAGCAACGTTATATTTATTTGTCTAAGTCACCACATTTTGCATCTGTTATCAATTTTACAGCATCGTCACTGGATTTGTACTGGATGTTGTTATATTTTGAGCAGCTGTTATTAGTTTTCATTCGGTGTTATATGATTGTGCAAACTGTTGCTATGTTGTTTTAACGTGTGGTTATAAAATGAGAAAAGGTGTACTGCTTTTGACTGTAATAGCTTAAGCTGTGTTCACACTGCACA
>JACJUY010007983.1:0-12346 GCA_014220935.1 Platorchestia sp. MABIK
CAATAAAAAAGGCTCCACACAATCGAATTATCTGCCAAGAACTGCCCTACATTTTCATGCAGTATTTTGGCGGCTCTTGGCAGATAAAATCGATTGTGTGGAGCATTGAATAAACCTGAAATTTTAAAATGGTTCTGCAACAACAGAGAACAAATCAGGAAAATTATGAGCCATTCTTGTGCTAATTCCTTGCACCCAAGGTGAATAAAAGAACGTCAATGTTGTAAGAGTATTACTGAACTTAAATACTGCACCTTTAATCTACACACACTCTCTAGGCTCACTTCCAAATGCTACATGTACTCGTAGCGGTCGCGTATTGAGGCAAATCAGGCAGAGCCTCTGTGGAAAAACGCAAAATGGTTATTAGCATATATAACAAACTTCCCATGTGTATTACTTACTTCTACAATGTACGAATAACGTTGGCTCAAACACACATGCGCACTTATACGCATTTACTTTTTATGAACAAAAAAGTTCAAACTTTCTCGTATATTAGTGATAAGGTGATATTGATTTCCACGCGAGAACCGATACTGCAGAAGAAACAACAGTAAACTCCCGGTTTTTAATTATGCAAGCAGAGTATATATATAGCATTTGAACACCTCTGCTCCCACGCAGACACATATTCGTATATAATATTTGTTTAACTACATCTGTCTGTATTTATGTTTTTACAGTGTCCTTCAAACATTTGATTTAATTAGTTAAATCAAATAAAGGCTATCCATGAACTGTAACAGAAAGGCAATCCTTGCATTACACTTACGTTCAATACAGTTGAAAGCGCGAGTTTCCCTGAAAGCCAATTTCGTTTGCTGAAAAGCTCCTCGTCATGGAATATTTCAGAGTTAATTTCTTGCTCATCAGACACTTCGCAAATGCGGTGGTTGTTTTCGTCGAGGATTCATGCCTCAACTTCTGCAACTCGTTTATCTGCAAAGTTCCGAAAAGAAAATTTGAAATGAGTAAATGTAAAAAAAGCCTATACTACACCTTTTTAACTCAAACTCAAAAAATATCAAGTTCAATTTAAAAAAGCTCAAGTTCAATTTAAAAAGGTCAATGTCACTTTAAAAAAGCTCAAGTTTAATTTTAAAAATGTCAAGTATATTTTAAAAAAGATCAAGTTCAATTTTGAAAAGCTTATGTTTCTAAAATAAAATTGCGTACCTCCGTACTAATAATATTAATAATGATTATAGTAATAAAAACATAATTAAAGTTTATGTAGGAGAATTTAAAATTTTTTAATATGTAGTTGAATTACTGTAACACTTCAAAAATAAAAAAAATTCGATTGCCAGCATGCATGAGCCATGTACGCACAGCGCTAGGTGTAAGAATGAACTTACTATGGCAGGATGAACAACTACTGTAGAGCAAGCAAGTCTTCTTCGGTTTCAGCAGGAGACGACAAATATTAGGCCTGCACATTATCGGTGGTTTTGATGGACGGTAGTTCATACTCAGACCTGGTTTTTAGTTGTTTCAACAGCTCATTATTTTCATAAATCAGCCTTGCTATCTACAAGACTCACTTTTTAGTTTCTATAATTTTATTTACAAGATCATTCAGCCCGTGTGCCAGGTCAGCCGTCCTGTTAGAAGAAAAATCACTACGCTGTAATACGGACGAGGAAAAAACTGAAATTTGAAATTACAATTTTAACTCTAATGATGCATTTTCTTCACGATTAGTTCCCCAGATGATGTTTGATAAAGCTAAACCTAAATATATAATACATATTCACATATACATATAGATACATTTATTTGTGTGTATGTGTACATGTGTATGCGTGTATACATATATATAAAGGAAAATATTCAATTGAACTCACATTTCAGACGATTTACATCATTTTTTGTGGAACAGCCATGCAGCTGAGTAAGTAGCACCTTCTGTGTCCGTTGTAGACATTGTCGTTCAACATTTTTTCATCGCCCTGTCGTAGTTGCCTGATCGAAAAATATGAATCAGTAATTAGTAAACAATGTTTGCTGGGCTAATATAAGAGTGTAGAAATTTTAATATAATTTCGAGGCTAATTTACATTAAATTTGCGCATGGAATGAATTTTTTTTTTTTTTTTTTTTTAAACGCAGAAAACACTGGCGTGCGCTGTGTTTAAGGTCTTACAGATAATGCCTGCATTTAGGCCGTTTTTTTGCACTGAATCTAATATTCATTCTCATTTTTCTCTATAAGATCACGCTAACGATGTAATGGGATATAAAAAATATCCTAAATTTCGATATAGTTGCAAGTACGTGAAAGACAATAATGTAGATATTAATCTAAATCTAAGCGACCCTTACCTCGGCTCTTGCAGTGACAAGGCTCAACGCTATGTCAGTGACTGTTAAAGATTTACCGTGCACGCTCTGCTGTACAGCATCTACATAATAAGAAAGAGGTTCTGTATAGAGTAAACCATTTTTTTAAATTACCAGATATGAGATTCAGATCATTGGTTATTCAGTGGATATACCGACATTTTAAAGTGCTTATGGAAATTAATCTCACACGTTAACAATATACGTAAACACTTCATCATAAACCTGCAACAATGAATGAAGGTAACTTTACATGCATTGATGTACAATTCATTACGGTGTATACATCAGAGCACAGAAACAAACAATTTGAGGAGCCAGTTGAGTTGATGAGCTGAAACATGAAAGAATTATGAAAGCACACCTGTTTGAAAATAAAACTTAACATTGGCTCTGTATTCTACCTCAAAAGTATTAAATATATGAAAGATACAGGTGATCTTCCTTTACAGATTCACACTTGTGAAACCAATTAGACAATGTACTCACCAATTACAAACTTGTGGAGAAGCAATCTGCAGAAGGGTTGCTTTTTTGAGAAGCCCTTATCAGACCGTAGTTCAATGACAGTTTTGTCAGAAGATCGCTCATTAACTGGCGACTGTACTGGAGAGCATATTCCCGCCTATCAGGGACAGCTGATGCACCAATATTTCTTTTCGAGCTGGGTCTGAAAGGTCTGCCGCCTGCTTGAGTGACTCAGAGAGTGAATTGAGGCAACTTCGACTTCTTTAATTTCGGCCACATAAAGTTTCTGCTAGCTTGGATGTACATCTTTCGTTCACACTATTATGAAAGGCATAATTAATTTTTATTTTTGTAGTGTTTGCACACTAGTGCAATTTTAATGAATTAACTGTTAATCAACTGGTGTGAGTACTAAAAAAGAAAACAGAAGTAATTTTAGAAATAGAGAATAATAGATGAAAAGCATTAATATCATTTATCGTAAATAATTAAGAATGCAAATGTACAGTACAAATAGCTATCATGACAAAAAACTTGTAGGAATCAAAGAAATTTGAAACAATTGATGAAATAAGAAAAAAGATAATAATATTGAAGTCTCAAATAATAAAATAGTCAGAACTCACATATGTGCGTTGAGATCACACTGCATCACTCAGAAAGCTATCATATTTGTAATTATTGAAACATTATATAAACTTGTCCAACGTTCAATAAAGCATACTTCAAATGAGAAGCTTTTCAAGCAAATACTACGGATGTTTTTGTCACCCAGGTAAAATTTTTGTCAAGTTGAAAAATTATCGTTTGTATAAATATTTTCCATCGTGATAAACGATATTTATAGCTGTATTCACAACATCAATAATTGAAAAATGAATTCTTCAGTGCTTCCCACGCTTTCATTTTACCGATCTCGTGAGGTCGCCATTGTTTACGATCGTTCAGAAAACGATTTGTCATGCCCATTATTCGTAGCTTTCACTGCATGGTAAATCGACTATGACGCATACTGAATATAGCTTTACATGAAACAATTCATAAAGAACAACTGAATTACAACGGGTTGTACCACAAATGATGCCTACTAGATATGTGATGGAGTATGAAAGCCGTTTCATCTACGCGTAATTCGGTTAAATTTGAAGCACAGGGTATGTTCTCTTATCGACAGTACAGTTGTTGCAACCCTAATCAAGCAAAAAAATTGGGTAACACATTTTCTTCAGTTACTTTATATGATAAACTTCACCTATTGGTGTTTATAGATAAGGAATGAATTGTCCTAACCAGGAAGAGCACAGCACCTACACCACAGCAAACGGCCACTAAATTCAAACTGGCGCCAAATCCGCCAATCATTCATGAGTCATGACTTTAACGTATCGCGCACAAGATGTCCGACTCTAGGACTGCATGAGAAACTAAATGATTAGTCGTTAAAATTATTCGCATAAGAAATATATATTGTTGATTTTGATAACTTTAAATGAATGTTTTTACAATATTGAATTAATTTCGTTCAATGAAACTGTATACTTTGCGATTTAGGTAGTTGATTGATGTTAATGTCGGATTATGTAATCAGACTTAACCACTACACACGTCACGTTCATCTATGTAACGTAAAAGGACTTGAAAAATTGCACGGAAGTGACTTACTCAAGAAAATGATGAATGTCAAATGGGTTTTATGATAGGAATAGGTCTACTTAATGCTATCGTTACGATAAAGGTGATTTTTGTCATCTATGTCTAGAACAGGTTAAGTGACTGAATTTATAGCAATATCAATTTATTGGAATTAGTCTACATTGACTAATAATATCAAAATTAATAAAATAAAAATATCATTTAAGAAAACACAGGTGCCAAGCAAAATTTCAAGAACTTAATTAGCCGATATTTGTATTCCACTATTAAAAATCATGATGAAAAACATAGTTCTGTACGATCAATAGCCAAATCAATATGGAAAAATACCGATGGGAATTTTAGCAGAAATCGGCACTGAATGGGTTTTCCATCTACTGTGGCGGAACCATTGGAAACTCAATTATTGAAATCACGAAACAAATGCACATGGTAAAAATATCGTGCCTCCACAAACTGGACAAACCATTGCAAAACCAACGATTTTCAATTTCTGATTAGATACCAACCATCAAAATCCTACCTGCCCATGTTGCACCCATATATGGGCCCTATTTTATCTGTCTGCTAGGGGCGCTGTCACGCAGAGGCTGGGTTGCCAGATGAATCCGTCAGCTCATGGCCACATTTTACGAAAAACGATGGCCAAAACGGCCACGATAAAANTGTTTCTTGAATTGTGCGATGTTTTTAAAAATGGCCAAGTGAATTTCTCACGGCCACGGCGTTCAAGAAATAGCCAATTTTGTGCAAATTGGCAATGTAATGACCAATCTGCAACCCTGCGCAGAAGCTGCAATGAGCAATAAGCTCCTGCTTTGCTTAGGGTTGAACTTGTACGTGTTTGCTTGTGCACACGATTATATTCTTGTGTGTAGCACGAGACTCGTGTGCTCGTACTCTCATATCTGCTCGTGTGTTCGTACTCAGATGTGATCAAGCGCTAGCTAATTAAATTGTGTTCTCTTGTATTATTGCAATTTCATATATAATCAAATCTAGATTAAGCAACATAAGGAATACATTGCCCTCAATCATTTATTTCGACTATTGACATGGGTATTACGATACTCGTATGTTTGTAGCAAATAAGAATTCTTACGTCAAGATATTTTAAAAACCAAAGGTGAGGTTCTTGTATCATCTACGTATATTGGAAATAAAGTGTTTTTCTTTCATTTCTTCTTTTCATGTGTTAAGAGTGCTAAAGCGCTCATGCGTTGGAGTGCTCAAATTTTCATTTGCAAGTGCGCGTGAGAACACTCACTAATTCCTGCAAATTCTGCTTAACATGTTCGTCTTGAATATTATTTAAAACTATAAATAGCGCAGTTTGTTACTGCCTGTTTTCGATCGAGTCATTTACTGCTGCGAACGACGAAGGCCGCTGGAGAAATGTCTGCTTGATTTCGACTGTAGACAATTACTGCTAAGGTCTGCCAAAAAACGCCGCTCGGATTGACTCCCCTCCATTTTGTCTGCGGGGAACTACTGAAATTCGTCTTAAAACTGCGATCACTGCGAAAAACTGCTAAGAATCTCCCGCGCAACTGCAGTAATTTTCAATTGGGGAGGCTTAAACTAACTAATAATAAAATCTAATTCCGTGTTTTGAGTCTTGTGGGTGAACAAATCTTGTGCATACATTCCTCGTTCTGTCAAGTTCATATTGAATTGTTTCCTGCTTCCTTTGATTGAACTTTGTTGTGGGAGACTTGTACTACTAATAATCTAACCTTGAAATTTTTCTGCTTAGGTTGTACCGACTTTTTTTCGGCCCATTGCTATCCTGTTCTTTGAAACCTTACATATTCATGGTAGATTTTTTATTACAAACTTCGTACCTTGATGCTTCCATCCAAAACATCAAATATGGGAGCACACCTCTTGCATAGATTTCCTGATCTCTTATTTCCCTACCGATTGGTGCCTTCTTCCTTCCTGTTTATGAAACACCTTTTTTTGTGGAGAGAGGTGCTGAAATGATGTCACATTCTTCTAGATTTTTTCGTTTATTCATATAATCTTTACAACAATGGCAACGCGTGTAATTTTAACTTTTCCTCACAACGATAACAATAATCAATGCTCTCTGTTCTTAGCGCGCCCATGGGGAATGTACGAGGTCTTGAGCTAAAGGTTAGGTAAGCCATTCGTTGAAGTAGAGAAGTTTTTGATTTTGTTACGGACCATTTTTTTCGGTTCACTGCTGTCCTGTTTTTCAGCACCTATCACTTTCTTCTTCAACTTTTATTTTTTATCATAAACTTCTTTCTCAACTTACTGTTTGTATGCCCCTTTTGGATAGATTCTGCGTTCCCTTTACTCCAGACTGAATGGTGCCTTCCTCTCTTCGGAAGTATTTTTTTAGCTTGAAATTTTAGTTGCTGAAAAAGGATATACAAGGATGCAAATCAATGCTCCTGCCGTTCAGTTCATGAACTTACAAGCGGAATATATCGCAGGTTTTATTTCAAATGAATATCTGAATACGGAATCTAATATTATCCTTTTTTACGATTGAACACGGCTCGCAATCGTCAGCTTCATCTGCATGGAAAAGGTATTAAAACGTATTGTATGATTGAATAAAGTAAATTTTCTTACGGTTTGGATAGAGCTTTCAATTCATGAAGCTGCCTGTATGATAAAATTGAAGATCGATAACCTTTTAATTCTGGTAGATTTGCACAAAGCCGGACCGAATTCAATTTAAAAAATCCAAGTCCGTACCTGCGGAAGCACACCGGCAGTCGGTTCTGTTGCTGATCGTACGTCTGGTAGAGTAGAGTACGCCGCGTGTGGTAGTACGCTGCCGTCGCTGACGTCATGGTGTGCAGGTGACGTCATCCGGCTTGATTGAAATGAAGCCTTCTATTGGCTAGTCGAATTAGCGAATGTGCGCGGCTGTCCCCGTAGAAGTGACTTTACCTCCTTTAGTCTACCATGCTCGGGAAGCCCGTATGTCTTCTTCGGCTGGGTTTGTCAGCCAGCCAGTAAAGCGGATAAAACATGGACCCACCAGTTTCCACCAGAATTTTGTACAACACCCACCTTCGTGCTGATGATTGAGGTTGTGACTTCGAACTATGAGAATTGATGGCGTCTTGTGTCTCGAAATCGACTTTACCTCTGCTACCAACTGCAGAGGTATCTTAGGTGTGAAAATCCGGTCTCATTGGCAATATTTCTAAGACTACGAAATCAGTCGGACGGTGACCCTCTTCACACGACCTACTTTAAGATTTCATCATGCTAAAATGGTTGATGCCAAACTTGAAGTTCTGCTCATTAATCTCTAGAATACGACGTTTAGGGGCGTGTTGAGAACAAAGCATGCACCGGTTTTCCATGTCAGTGTCGGTGTCGGCATGCTGAAGTCCATCAACCACGCAGGATCTGAATGGGGATAGGCTGAAAATGTAAAACATGTGCGGACTTCTGACGACGCCAAGCTTGGTCTCACAGTTCAGAGCAAATACATTGATTGATAGCATTGTAGACGCACGTAATGTAAATGAAAATTATATTATATCATTGCATCGAAAATATCGTTGAACACATAATACCAAAGTGAAACAGGATATGATCAGTTTTGGATGAAGATTCACACTGAAAACAGGATGAGTTTTGACTTGAATATTTCAGGGATGAGAGAAGCCATTGAAGTGCAATAAATTTGATCGTCGAGTTAACGATCAGAAGTTTTTTTCGGAGTGTTCTACCCTCACATCCTTCAGCTAGGGCATGCTTCCATATCTGAAAAATGAAACTAATTATTTTAGATCATGACTGACAGTTCCTTGCCACAACTGTCCCGAGCTGAGAGTTGAGTAGGCCTTCTTTTTGTTTAAATAGAATTTTTTTGTTTGGTCAAGGACCATCTTACTTCGGTTCGCTGCTGTCCTGTTTTTCAGTACCTCTAACTTTCTTCTCCAACGTTTATCTTGTTCCCAAACCTTCCTTCTTAGCTTACTGTTCTTATGCGCATGGGATACCTTATGGAATCACATCTTGCGCATAGATTCCGCGTTCCCTCAACTCCATACGACATATATGGTGCCTTCATCCTTTCTTTCCCTAAACATCTTTGTTGTGGTAAGGGAGGCTAAAACTTACTTATGATTAATCAATCTTGCAACAACCGCAATGTTGATTTAAATCTTGACTGAAATTGTTATCTTCATACGAAACGAGCTGTTGACTTAAATATATTTTAGAAATGCAAATCCCATCTGTAAATCAATGTTAACTCCGTCTTGATTACGTACAACGGAGGGGATTATTTTCTAGGTTTTCATCCAGATGACCAAGAGCTTATAGCTTTGTAATTGGCGGAGCAAAAAGTAAGTCCTGGCATACACTTAAAGTCAACTCGTTCCAGGCAGTCAATCCGACGGTCCGAGGCCTCCCTCACAACGAGTACGCGAGTCTTTCCCCTGAAAATGATGTATATACGTAGCAGGGTTGCCAGATCCTGTGAGTGACATATTGCCAAATTGCTCAAGCTTCACTGCCAAATCTAGCGCTTTACTGCCAAAAAGTCACGAACGTTGTTAAATGTAACTGAGATACCCCTAAAATATTCAAATGAAAAACTTATCAATGTTTTACCTTTCGTGTGCATGTAAGTTTCGAATAATTATATAAAATAGGGTGAAATTCAAGTCAATGTACAACCTTGTATGGTGTTCTGAAATTTTAGAATTAAAATGAACAAAAATTTATCCCACGATAGAAACACTACAATAAAAATAGTGAACGTTTCACAAAATATTCTCAACAATAATATCCAAAAGACATCTTTCTGAATATTAGTTCTGTTACAAAGTATTAGTTCTGTTTACTATATTAGTTCTGTTACAATTAGTTCTGAATACAAAGTGCTAAACTGTGACACCTCCCCATTTTTGTGCAATTGGGAGATTCGTTTTTAATGCAATACCAAAGAGAATTGTACTCTCCTGTCACGTTGCTAGCACCGTCACTGAAATAGCTAAAACAGACTTTCAAAGCCATGTTATTCTTCTCATGTAGTGACGCAGTTGCGTGAAACCAAGCTTCACCTGTTGTTTCTAGCACCGGCACAAGCCCCAACAGTGAAGTTACGATATTTTGAGGACTGTTATCATATTATCGAACGCAAACACACAAGTTCTTGTCACTTGATACATCAGTCGACTCGTCGATCATCAAGCAGTATTCTTTTAGCTTTGGCAATTTTAACCCGTAGTTCCTTTTTAAGCGCTGGTGATATCACCTTCGTAACTAACATCGAACACTTTGTTCGGTAAAGTTTTTTAATTTATTTCCATCGGAATTATTCCTAATTACTTCGCACAAATGATCTGTGGCAGACACTGAACTGTGACAGCTGATAACCAAAGCGAGTTCTAACTCAGCTGTCTTCACTTCATAACTAGGTTCCTGAGTTTTTGCGGCTCTTTGAAAAATGTTAGATCTCACTGAGCTAACTACGGAAGCCCTTTTTTTGTGCTCTTTCCTGTCAGCATGCAGCGCAATCGTAGTTTTTCTGGGGTGCATATTCTTGGAATATACTTTACATAAAGAGACAGCGTACCATCTTTGGCTTTCGTCAGCCATGGAAACTCTTTCTTCCATATCACTCTGTAGGTACGTAGCTGAACACAAACGACAGCACTGACACAAACTAAAAACCACAACAGTTACTGACCCTCACGTGCCTGCGAAGTGAACTGTGGCCCTGCAAGGGCCACTGAAGGCGGCTGCGCGGCAACCGGCCAACCGGTGAGTTACAAACACGTTTGATCGAAGATTGAACAAGACTCGTTCGATCTTCGATAATACGTATTACGTTGCAGCTCTCCATGTCCACAACGTCCAAAAAGACGCCAATCCGTTTGCTCAAAAGGTTAAAATGGCAAAGTGACTTCTTTCATTGCTAGTTTAATGTCAAAAAAAGCTTTCACTGCTAAATTAAATTGTTCTTAATGCCTACTGCCAAATTGTTATTTTTCATTGCCAAAATGACTTTTCACTGCCAAAAATGACCAAATTTGGCAGTGAAATACGCCAGTTGGCAACCCTGGTACGTAGCTCAGCAGCGCGCACACGCATGGCCACAAAGGATCTGTGCAGCTCTTGCAGAGCGCAGATTATAAGTAATGAAGCGCACTGTGCAAACATGGGTCCAAGGATTTGTTGAGGTAACTGATGGTGATTGTTACCGAAAAAAACTTGGAATTGCGAGTGTGTCTAATCATACTCGATCAATTAATCAGAATGAAGAAAGGCGTTAGCTCTCTAAACTCTGGAGTATTGACTCTAGCGGCGATTATGTTTGAGTAGGATTATAATTCAAACGCCTTAATTGCTTGGGATTATCTTCAATTTGTATTATCTTTAGTTTTCAGAACTTTTTTCGTAAAATTTTACAAGAAAAGCAAAATTTTGCTCAACATCACAAAATTCGATGGATTTAAAGAATACTTTAATTCTGCAAGACGAATGAATGAAACAAATGAAACTTTCAAACTAGAATAATGTTTTTATTCCGGGTAACGTTCGCAGTCAATGAACAACTTGAAAAACATTCTATGACAAATTCGTAGCAATTGTTGTTTCCTTTGATTCATTTAAATGTACACCCACATCTCAACTTTTGTTGAAGAGCATCGAAAAAAACAGGTTGGTAGATTATCATCCTTCGTGCGCTATGAAAGTTTTACAAGGGCATGATTTAAAATTAAGTTTTTTTCGCGTTTTTGTGGCAATTTTGTACAACTCTAGTGAGATATCACGAATGGTCGAGTCAGCTTTGTAGTGCATAAGTTGATATTAACAAATTTCAATACTCATTGCTAGGAATGATGTACGAGTACGAAGGAATACTTCTGATGAGGTTGCATGACACGGAGACTTGAAACGTGCGAGCTGATGGGGCAGTAAACAGGCTGGGAGACCTTGTATCTCGGTTACGTAATGAGGCTGGCATGTTGGGCTATTCGAGAACGAAAAATATCTCATTATTCACATAAACATTATTTTTTGACGTACGTGGAGGATTTCTAGAAATGAAATCTGCGGTGGAGGAATGCGTTTGCCGAATTTAGTACTTGCTTCTTGTACCAAGAGATTTTTTTTCCAGCTTCGAACGACGTTTTGGTAGGCTTGCTAGATTATTTAGCTCACATCACCTGAAGCTGTATCCCACACAACCCTTGTTGCGTTAGAATAAATGAAATTGTCACTGTAATATTCTCGCCCTACTGAACTGATAAAGTTTATCATTTAATATGCAAATGTACTGTTCAAGTAGATTTCCAACAATTTTTTTATGAAATTATGAACTACACCTTCATTTGGTGATGTAATCTGTTTGCTACACTTGATGGGGAACAAATATTGACGATAAACGCATTCATCAGTATAAAAACAAACCAACTTCAGACTTGACGCGCACACACCGGGTGATATGGCACAGCTGTGCCTCTCACGTGATAACGCATCATTAAACGAGACCTGATAGCAAAATGAGACAACTATTTTAGGCGCGAGACTTTGCCCTTATGTACAGAATTGATGGTAAAACGCGTCCCATTGTTCAAATTTCAGTAACTCTTATATGGTAGGAAGGATTAAGACCCACAATATTCAGCTTAGCCTTAGCTCCTCTCAGGGGGATACAACTATTGTATCTATGGGAACTAGCGCTCCCAGGGGGCAAATGTGAGGACCCGAGCTAACGGTTAACGCCACGAAACGCCACGAAACGCCACAAAACGCCACGAAACGCAACGAAACGCAACGAAACGTAACGAAACGTAACGAAACGCAACGAAACGCTACGAAACGCAACGAAACTCAACGAAACTCAACGAAACTCGACGAAACTCAA
>JACJUY010007983.1:12467-26601 GCA_014220935.1 Platorchestia sp. MABIK
ACGAAACGCAACGAAACGCAACGAAACGCAACGAAACGCAACGAAACGCAACGAAACGCAACGAAACGCAACGAAACGCGACGAAACACAACGAAACGCTGTTTACGACCTAACTTAAATGTCTTGTAACTTTGTTTTTGCAATTGACTTGCCTTTAATGATAAACTGTTAAATTGATCTTATGGTCGCAGACGACATGCGTAGAGGGGAGCAGTAAAGGACCCGCGTCCGTGCTTTAATGTTGATTGTATCAGCACCTCTCATTATTATTATTATTATTATTAGCCTAAGCTATGGCTTGATTGGCTTCAACTGTCATCCTGGAAAAAAAAATTCCGTGTTTACTCCTATCTACTGTGCTAAATAATTTTTTTCAATCCATTCAGTTCAAAATTGAGTAAAATTAAAGAAAATAACAGAGGAAGGAAAAAAATTTGGCGTGTCGTCAAGATGACGGACAATTTCAATAGTTGCTTCATTTCGAAAACTTCAATAATTTTTCTGAAGCTATGAAGGATTTACTCTCTACATGCACTGTCTACTCTAGCTAGGATCTACTCTCCGAAGAGTAAATTACAACCTTTCCCTAAAATCAGGTATTGAGCACGAAGTACGAAAAACTTGTTAAGCAATTAGTTAACCGTAAACCAGAAACCGATTTTCGAGAGAAAAATCCGCTCTTCACCTATCACCTCATTCTAAGACAAAATGTATTTTAAGCCCTCGGACGCTTCGGAACTATCATTTGAAAATGGAAAAGTAAATGTAAACCGCAGCTTTCCTTACGTCGTACCAATACTGCAAGATAACGAAAAATAACACAAAACTCACACTTCAAGGGCTGCAGCTGTTATAAAGAGAGTAAGAAAATTGGTTTAATAAACAATCATTCATCCGTGGATGAGGTTAGACTGTGAAAAAAAAAATTACTCAGGTGCGGCGCGATAACCATGCCTATGTATAAGTGCTTGTCCATAGATAAGTCTCTTCTTAATTCCTTCAGCTATAAGAAAAGTAAATACAGATTCAAAGTAAGTGTGAGATAAAATTTCTCTGATTAATGAAGCAAATCTCTTTATGTCGTTTCATCAATAAATGCAGGATGCCAATATTCAGAGAGTTCCTCAAGGCACATAGATAGAACAACTAAGCTTAACAAAATGTATTTTTCTTCAAATCACCTACGGAGGATACAAGATGGAAAACTTCTATCGGGTATTTCAACCAAATTGTTCACCCACAACGCAGCGTCAGAACTCGAAATAGGTCATGCGTCAAAGATTTCTTGCACTTCGCGAGATTTACTGTGCAGTTTGTTACACAAAGATTTGCCTTATCGAGTTGTGTTGCAGACATATGGGGATATTTTGAAGCTTCCTAATCTTCGTCTGGAATCAAATTACGTTCAGTGGAGTTTAAAACTATATTAACAGGTCGATAGAACGCTGTTTAGCTCCCGTACATTGAGATAAGACTGTAGTCTATTAACGAAATTCCATCCGGAACGTACGTGTTGGTTACTATTTTAAAAAAGTTTCAGTTTAAGATGAAACTACGTGTGCGTTCATCGAAAACTCTCTTAATAAAAATTCGTATGAAAAAAATACTGGAGTGATCAAAGCTTTCAATATTTTATAATGAACAAAGAAAGGAATAACATGGCAATTTCCATATGAACGGATTAAATTGAAACAGCACAGGGAGAAAATCATACAAAGATTTGCAGATAAAATTATTCATGTAATAAGTGAAACTGAATGTAAATGCAATATCAAAAGTTAGCAGTAAGGTGTTTCAGTTGTATAACTTCTAGCTGGCGCTTTTCATTTTTTTAATGATATTTGAACAAGTTGTTGCTGCGATAACTTTTCTTTCCGCGGGAGACTCGGACTAATTCTTGTAGGTTGTTTGTCGTACGACTATTTATCGGTTCGTTAACTCTAGCCGGAAATTTTCAATGCGATTCATGTTAGAACACATCAAACGCGAGGGCAGAACTGTGATTTCGCTTGTAAAGGTAAATGAGTGACAGTAGGCTACAGCCACTGAGTTATACGCATGCACAATAATTATTGTACATCTTCTAACACGGCGGTTTTTCCTAAGACTTGGCGCCGATATCGTCAGTTTTCATCAAAGATTTTAATGCATTCACAAAATTAATTTCTATCACCAGTTATAGAAGAGAAAATACCATTACAATCCTAATTCTACCACTATGCCCATCTGTACTTACTGTAATGTTCTTTTTGAGGAAGGGCTCACTTTTTTAACTGAATTTTCTTGACCTAATCGTGTCCGAAGAACTAGGAATTTATTTTATCAGTCCAAAGACCTCACTTTCAAAATTAATCGTTTCTCTCTATAGTGTGTTTTGACGAATTTCAACGGGCAGTAACATGTCATGGTTTACAACAAATCCTTCGTCGAGATAGATGACCATGCAGTCCGTTATAGTTTAAAAAACGCTCTGCTTTGCGAGTATTTACGCAGGGAGTTGTGTATCTATGTTGTAATATCATTCCAACTGAATTAACTTTTTCTTGTTTATTACAGATTAAACCGTAAATCTCAAGAGGACGAAGCGCTTAGAAATATCACTTCAACTATTTTCTGATTTGTAAAGATCAATAACACTGCACAACAAATGTCAGGGTCAAGAAAAAACATAATCTCAAGTGCGTTTTATAATGAAGTTCAGTGTGCTCAATTCAAATTTGAAAACAAAAATTTCATACCACGTCACAAGTTTTTGTAAATCGCTCTTTTAATAATTATGCAATTAATACAGATTTCCAAGATTCCAAAAATTTATTTTGCTACTAAAATCATACTAAATGTCTTCATTGTATTTAATCGATTAATATAATGAATCGGCATGTTTGTTAGCATTGTATAATGTGTTGACCATCAATCTAGTATTTACTTCTTCGTTCATAAAACCTCTCAGGCGTGTCACGCTTCAGGTTCCAACAGAAGTCAGCGCATAGCAGGGCTCCATTTTCCCGTGTACCTGTTTTCCATTGACGCCGTACCTTAATGGAACCTCTATCCATGTTTATCACTCACATCTGCTGCATTCTTTGGGAAGGACAGATAAGAATGAAAAAAGTGTATCTTCAGTGACATATTGCATCCGTGATCTAGATAGCATTTGATTAGCCTCCCACTTTACGCTCTCGCTGGGACTCTTGGTACTTTCCCAGAAGCCCTTTTGCACACATCTTTGAATGCATGCCAGGTTGCTAGCTCAGGTTCATCTATTGTCGCCTCGAAGTCCTCATCATTTATAAGCTTGCGAATCTGAGGGCCTACAAATACACCCTCTTTGATCTTGACATTACTAAATTTAGGGAAGATCCCTTTGAGATCTTTTCATTGAAACATCTCTTAAAAAAATATAAGAAAACAGTAAAAAAAATCCTGAATATCCACCTTTAATATCCGTTAAGCAAAAGTAGCAATCAGTTGAGTGGTCCTTTGGCTCCCTCCAGACCATTGGTACGCCAAACATGAGGCCAATCCCTGTGCCTTTCACCCAGGCAGAAAGGGAACTTGTACACCGGACACAACATATGTGAGGTGCCCAGCTTTTGTCCTGGTCACCCACTTTACATCCAAAGAACAGCTCATAAAGTTTCTTCACACGTTGAGTCAACTGTCTCTTGAATTACCTTAATGTAGCTGATCCACATATAAAACAAAACTTGTCTGGCGAATTCTTGCATTCTCTAGGCATTAAACTCTGTATCCTGTTAAGAAAAAAACGGAGCTATGTGAAAAATTATACAAATGGTAAAAGAAACAGAAAAAAACGTTCAGATTGCATGCACTGCTATTTACGAAGAACTGGAGAGTCACAGAAAGAAACGGATGTTATATTCGTGATCTACGAAAAAAAAACCTCGAGATAGGAATAGTCTCGATCGTTTCCGTTTTTCTTCCATTGTTATACAGTGTAATTTATTATCTCCAGTCACGATAAGCCCTTTTGCTTTTTTCATCGCGGCTTGAAAAGTGAATAAAAAACAGAACAATTTTTGCATCACGCTATGTTCTTTGGATTCCCTATTGAATTTCTTCGATAGAATGATTCAAAACGCTGTGGACAATGAATGAAACAGTTTAAATTAAATATTTTACATTCGCCTTTGCGCGTGAGCAATTCTCCCACCTGTGTGACTCGTTTTCTTTCCTTATGTTTAGCTAAAAATTGGGTTGGGACTACGTAGTCAGCTAAAAATTGGGTTTCATACTGAAATTCTCATACATGTAAAGAATTACAGCTGGGGAAATAATAAACGTTTACAAATGAATGCTGGATAAGTCATGTATTGTACTGGATGGTGATGGGTATGCGACTAGTTTTGTTGTGCACTGTTCGTCGATGACCTGCCCACAAACCTTATCTTGTCCTAACCTATGCTAACTAAATCTATCCTATCCTAACCTAACCTAACCTATCCTATCCTAACCTAACTTTAATCAATGTCATCGTTTGGCTAGGTGGACCCGTGAGAAAATTCGGTCAATATTACCTCACAAATTCTAACATAACATTTTTTAACCCAAAACATCCTAACACAACAAATCCTAACCTATCCTATCCTAACCGAAGCTATCCTGATAACATGCCAAGCATAAAAACCCGTGAACAAATTTTAACATAACATATTTTAACCTAACCTATCTTAACCTAACATATTCTAACCTATCTTGTCCTAACCTATGCAAACCAAATCTATCCTAACCTAAAAATTATAACCTAACCTATCTTAACCTAACCTATCCTATCCTATCCTAACCTAACTTTAACCAATGTCATCGTTAGGCTAGATGAACCCGTGAAAAGATCCGGTCAATATTACCTAACAAATTCTAACATAACATATTCTAACCTAACCCATCCTAACATAACATACACTAACCTATCCTATCCTAACAAATTAAAAAAAAAAAATTAAAAAATAAATTGAAAAATAATTAAACAATTTCCATCTCCCCCTCCCCTTCTCTCTCTCTTCCTTCTCTCTCTCTTCCTTCTCTCTCTCTGTCTCTCTCTCTCTCCCAGTCTCTCTCTTTCCCTCTAATTAACAGCGAGCCGACGCGAGCCAACCCGTATCATAGATACCGCAATGATGTTGAAGGGTGTGACGCACAGATACGATGGTCGTAAGCGTATTAATCAAGGAAGTTGGATAAATGGAACCGGCATCATCGTATATGGAACCGGCGTCATCGGCCCCGGTAACGGAGCTGGTGCGCAGTTCGCTTCTGACACTCAGCGGGAAGGGCTCTGCTTATCCATGCGGCGTTCAAGGACTACTTTTCGAATATGCCGAGCTCATGTATTGCACACAAGTGCAGTAGTACTTTCAAAAAGATTCAGACATAAGTTTTCACATGTGCGTAGAGAAATTTCATGAATTTCGAACTTCAACAAGTATACATTTAGCCAGTAAGTTAAAATTAGAGCACATAAACAACTAAAAAAAATATGAATATCAAACTTGCTGCTCATCTTTTAAGTGATTCCGTTGCAGATGGATTACAATTTTGTCTAAATATTAATATTGACGGTTTTAGCGGTAGTGAGGCAACAATAAAATTTATTAGTGAGTTTGATAAATTAAATTCCAGAAATAATTTGTCATTTGGATATAAGAAACCGATTAATTCAAATAATGCCGGCAATGCATTTTCTACCCTTGGTGAAGATACTCTGTATATAAAATCACATTGGTGCCCAACATCTGTCAAACCAATGTGCAAGTTAGTGAGGAAAACAGGACTTGAAGGATTTTCACTTTGTACTAAAAGCATTAATAACTTGTCTTACAAAATTTTAAAACTGGGCATGTGCTTTTTACCTACGTATAAAATAAGTCAAGATCATTTAAAATCAATTTTCTGACAAATTGGAAAAAAAGGTGTTTGCAATAACAACCCACCAGCAAAACAATTTACTTGTTCCTGTAAACGTCTATTTGTTTACAACGAAGTAAAAGATGTTGTGAATGATTACTGCACGTCTTTTGAAGAAGTAACAATTTTGACAGCATATAGTAAAGTCAACCCATCTTCATTAATCTCATCTTGCACTATAACAGAGATAAACAATTCGTGTTCTGAGGAAAGAATAATGTCTCTGACAATGTTCATTCTAAAGATGCATGCAGAAACTAAACATGTACCAAGATTGTTCAAAATAGAAGACTGTTCTAAATTTTTTTCTCATTCAGTGTATTTTATTATGTTGTTCATTATAAAGGAAAATACATAGGAAGAAAATTAAAAAATGTTCTTTGTTGCGAATCACGTGTAATTGCTCTTTGCCAAAATACTGATTAGAAAAATTCCTTCAAGTTCATTGATCTTAAAGAGAACGTGTAATTGACCTATCCACCAGAGGGTGTCATTGGCTTACGTTTAATTGCTGAAAAGAAATGTCAGCAAGATCATGCTATGTGTATGAATCCTAATACTTGCAACGTAAAAAACTTCTTAATTCAGCACTTCGTATTTGTATTGAAAAGAAACTGTTCACTTCACTTGACAACCGCTGTTTCGAAGTTGATCCTCTTCATAATCATGTCTATTTTTTAATGAGATGTGTTGTATTTCAGTATATTACTTTAAGATGTCATCGCTCAACTAAACTATTTAACGAAACCATTCATAAACAGAAAAACTTTAGCCGTCAGATTTCAAATAAATTAACTTTATTTTCAGGTATGTAAATTTAATGCCTATATTCTATAAAACTAGCTCTGTACAACAAAATTAAATTACTGTATAACTGTAAAAATGTTCTTCATTAATTTAGAACATGCAGAAAAAATCAGGTATGTGGAGCGGATGTAATTATTAATTTCTTTACCTTATTGGATGTAAGTTGCTAAATAAATGTTTCTATGTAAATGATGTTGTTCTTTATCATTCAGCGAGGACGCAATTGAAATATATGCCTAAGAAAAAAAAACACGTATTGCACAGAGTAGCGCAAGTCCGCCATTTCAAAGCGCGGTCTTCAGTCGCTGATGTTGGAGGTGGTGGTACCCCTCCACTGCCACACCACCTCCACAACTGGGGAAAATGCCGGGTGGGCGGGGCTTGGGACGCTAGAAGTAGCTTCACTAGCTTGACTGGCAAAAGATAGCGATGCCACCTCCACCCATTTAAACCTTCTTGGTATTAATATATAGATTGTTCCTTAGAGTAAAATGTACTGAGAAAGAGAGCGGGTATTGCAGCAGTTACATCGTAGAGACGAAAAGTGAGCTATCTTACGCGAACCATAGCTTCGAAAGACGTCTGTACTTAGGAAGTAGTAAGTAACCATTTGATAATGCTTCATCTAAGTGTTCATGTTTTGATTCTTGTCGAAAAAAGAAATTATTTCGTGAACCAAGTTCTGTGTATGATTGCAAAGAGGTAATAATTGTGCTGTCGGAAACTACGCAAGAACTAACTGCAGCCTTATGAAGACAGCTCACTGTGATGAAATGTTCTTAGTTTATCATAAATTTATTAGGAAATCGAATGGCAAAATGAGGAGAACACTCAAGTAAGGGAAGATGCTTTAGTATGTGGTCTCACTGAGATCGCATTTAGAATAATTTTGTACATGAGAAAGTGTGAACACTTCGACGATTATGGCGGTGGAACTGATTGATGCACTCGCACAGCTTCGCTAGCACGACTTGAGACCAGGCCATGTAGCGCATTGGCTATTGAGTAAAAAAGTGCCAGCAAAAGGACGTTTGCGCACCAGAATTACAAAACTTCGCTCACTTGAGTGAGGTTTCGATCAAAGACGGCACTGACTGATTCCAACACAAGCTGATACTGTCTTTCTTTGAGAAAGTGGAAAAGATTAATCAGTACCTCAGATGATAGAAGCCATCATTAAATACAGTATATACTAGTGTACACGACCTGCCAAAAATGATGGGATTCGATTGTTTCCTTTAAACAAGTCTCAAGATATGGATGACTTACAAATAGATCCATCCTAGCAGTACCCGCGATTAGAATCTTCTTGTACTTGTGCACTGGTGAAACTTGTATGACAGATCCGATCATTAAGCATCCTTCAAAAAAATCGTAGAATCTGTTTCTTTGACTTTGAGCAACTTTTTTGAAGCGGATACCAAACAAATAAATAAACACACCAAGGGAATTACTAGGTAGGAAGATTGAATAGTACGTTTTCAGTTGATGAACATAAAGTGCTAAATGTCAAATAATTCTGAATAGAAAAATCAAGTAATTGCGTGACCATATTCACTGAAGAGAATGTAAAATGTTCCATAATGTGAACGGAAGCCTAATTTTGTTGAAGTTTATCGAACATCCTACACTAAATGGACAAAAAATGAGGCATGGCTCAGAAATTTTTAAGCGAGCAATTAGATCGCCCTTAGCTCAAATGACAGCTACCATTCTATCTGATTTTGCAGCTTTACTTTCGCCTATAATTGGAGCAACCTGACCCATTAAGAAGTCAATGTTCATGGAAGCGGCGGAAGGTTGCGCAGGCTTGTTTCAAGCGCATCTCATAAATTTTCAATCGGGTTCAAAGCAAGAGATTGTGGTGGCTGGTCCATGTGCTCTTATGCTTTCTCATTCGTATTAAACCAATTGTGAACGATTCTAACCCTGTAGATACGAGCGTAGTCGTCCTTGTAGATCCTGTTACTATCAGGACTTGAATACTCCATAGAAAGTTGAACGTGATTAGGAAGTATCATACCTACAAATAATCCTGAGAGTTCGTTATGTTTTTGCAAAGAGTTGCAGATCCACATACATCCCAGCAAAAACAGCTCCAATATATTACACTGCCTCCACATGCTTGAACGGTTGGGACGATGCAAGATTGATTCTTAGCTTAATACGAGTACCGTAACACGCTTATCTTTCATGCCCTAACACGCCCATACTATAAAACACTCATGCCCTAACATGCCATGCTCATCGTTCTGAATAAAGAATGAATCTGGACTCGTTGACCCGCATTACATGCCTCCAATCCTCAACAATCAGATCTGGGTGTTCTCGAGTGAATAATAAAATTTTTAACGATTCGCGGCAGACACTGATTGATCTTCTGGTGAATTCGCATTTGCCTAAATTCATTTTCTATGGCTCTCAACGCACATTCCTCAGAGAAATTTTTCTCGGGTTTTCACAAAACTTGCTGGATATATCATTTGCGTTGATGAACGCTAATTTGTCTGCATTGATTTCAACAAGCAGAGTCTGTCTCTTTAATTCAAAATTTTATATATAACATATTCAACGAGATGAGCCAGATTCACCGTCGAGTTTTCAACGTACTTTTCTTCTTTGTATCTTTTCGATATTTGCACCAGTATCTGCACAGATGTCCTGAGTTGATATTTCCCTTTAATGAAACCCAGTGATGCATGGGTTTCATCAAATGCTGACATGTCCTTTCTACAGTTCTTTTATTTTTCTGATGTAAATGAAAATTGAGAACTTTAAATGCACTCAAAACAAGTTTTTGCTACTTGATAAAGCCTTTTAAAATATTTCTTAGTGCAGTTTAGTGAATCAAATAAATTGTGAAATAAAATACATGCTAAATATTTAGAATAAGTATTAATGCAGTGCGCGGATTTTCGTCGTCCAGTTAGTGTATTTTGAGGTCAAATATTTAGAACATTATCCATGCATCGCTTTTCGGAAAATACATGAATAAACTGCATAAATATGATGTAAAAACTACCGAATGGTGCTTACGTGTTGTTGAAATTTATGCATTAGATCAGACTGTATTGTATTATTATTTAATCTACCAATCATCTATTTGCCTCTCGCACACGTACGTTGGGAGAAGCTTAAAGCTCATATCTTGTAACTCAAAAAATAAGCGAGGACGAGGCGAGAAATTCATATTTCACTCTGTAAAGTTTCGGGAGTACATCAAAGACCTTTCCTTTCCCGTGAATTTTCCACACGCACGCGAGATAATATGAAGCTTAGATAGCTCTGTTTTTAAAGTCCAATGGCTTTTCCACATGAAAATGCAGCAGTGGCGGACTCGGTGGAAACTCTACAGCCTTGACATTAAGCAAAGTTTTTAAAAGTATTGCGTTTATTGACAGCATGACGACACGAAGAGAAACGAGAAAAACACATTTACTTCGAACTTAGAAATTCCAACTTTTGACATATTGAAGGAAATGATTACTTGAAAAGAATTATATTTCTGATAGAAATTTTACTTTTATAGTATCGTGGTGTGCAACGAGCTCCTAGAATCAAGAAAAAACTGATATTAGCAAAAATGAGGGGATTCCTTCACCTAACTCAAGAAAATTAAGTACAACTCGTAGCTTTTGGTTGCAGTCCTAATCTAGATTAGGGTATGCAACCAAATGTCAGATCCTCTACACCCTGCCCACTCCCTCTTCCACTATTTAAAGGCCTTGCAAAAACCGTCATCTATGCAACGAATTGACGTCACCCAGACAGCGTTACAAGCTGTCTCCATGGCAACGCCGGTTGCCAGGGTTACTCAACGACGCGCCTGCACGCCCCTCAGCCGCTCACAGAAACAAGGTCAAACCTCTGGTTTAAGTTAAATCCTTGCGCGATGTTATGGTAGTGAGTTGCAAATAGCGATGACAATAATTATTTGCATTGCTCAGTGTTCAAATATGCATAATGCGAAGTTAGTTATTTATAATTGCTCGTATTCTTTCGTTGTTAACGAAAGAAATTAAGAAATGGGTGAGTAGTATTTCATCTTCTGAATGACTGTGATATTGACGTGCAGCATCCTAAGTCCTAAGCCCAAAATCTGATTAAGAAGACAGGTTCTTATTTTCCATATTACACGTAAATATATTCGCCAAAGTAGGGGCGAATTTTTTAATGTTATTTCTAATGATGTGACAATCTGTTTTTAGATCAAATAAATAGTTAACACCCAAATATCAAATTCCCCATGGATGTAGAAAATGATGAAGTTTTGCCTTTTTTAGATGTTAGGGTTCAACGCTTTGACAATCATCTTCAACTAGGCATTTATCGGAAACCGACAATCACTGGTCTAGGAAATAGTTTCTTTAGTTTTACTCCTTTCATTTTTAAAATGAATAGTTTGAGAACACTTCTTCACAGAGCCTTTCACTTGTCATCAAACTACCAAAAACTTTGCGATCAACTAAATTATTTGAGGACATTTTTTTCTACTAATGGATACCCTTAGTATCTTTTTGACTATGCTCTTTAAAGGTTTTTAAACAAAATGTTCAAAAAGCAAAAGGTTACGGTAGCTACAGTTTCCAAATGTGCTTTATATGTATCTCTTCCGTTGGGCCAACTTCTGATGAATTAAAACAATGTTTAACTAGGAATTTGAGAAAAAAATTTTTCCAAATTGATTTCAAGTTTGTTTTTCGCCACAGGTTCCATATAAAAACATTTTTCCAGTAGAAAAATAAACTGCCGAAAAAAAGAGTTGCTCTCAAGTATTTTCTAAAAATATTAGTGTGGAACTTGCCAGAGTTCCTCCATAGGGAGCACTCTGAAATAGTCAAAGATTAGATTTTACCAACATCTGGGCAAATCATTTAGGAGTAATAGACCAGTAGCAACTCCATCTCAGTCTGAGCCTAGACTTCACTATGATAACACCAACCATATTTTATCTGTGGATGATTTCCAATTTTAGATTCGACGTGTAGCAGTGATCTCCGGATTTTAAAATCATTGTACATTTTTAGGCAGAAACCAGTTCTTGATTGTGATTGTGCTTGCCAATTGTACTTTATTTGGTTGTATAATTTTAGGAATTATTGAAATATAAATTTATATATATTGTTGATCTGATTTTCAGAGCATTCATTGATAATGAAGTTTTTGAAACTAGCGCTGGTCTGAATGCCCCTTTTCAGAAAATGAATTTTATTCCGTTCTGTGTCTTTGATTCTTGATAATCACGCTTCGTGTAGCTTGCACCAGTCCCCTCTGGTGTGACTTGTGCTTTTGACTTCTGATAATTGTGATGTTGCCGTAAAATTCATCGAATGAAAATCAAGAGCCCCAAAAATGTCAAATCTCCGTACCATACTTTTCTAAGCCCACCGTTATCACGTTGTCAGAGATGTGATAATTTAAAATTAAAAAAATTAAAAAATTACTTTGTTTATCAAGCATACAACATTGGTTTTATTCCGTTCTTTACGTGATAAAATACCAAAAAAAGAAAATCATCGTAACTATACAATGTTCAACTAAAACCCACAATCTATAAAAATCTACATCACAGACAGTCTATACAATAGATGTTTCGATATTTCCAAACCAGGGTTGGGGAGTCAGGAATAAATTGGCGACTCCGACTCCGACTCCGCCTGTTCAGAATTTTACGACTCCGACTCCGACTCCACCTTTCCAGGATTTTGCGATTCCGACTCCGACTCCCCCTTTCCAGAATTTTGCGACTCCGACTCCAGATTTCCAGAATTTGGCGACTCCGACTCCACCTTTCCAGAATTTTGCGACTCCGACTCCCCATTTCCAGAATTTGGCGACTCCGACTCCGACTCCACCTTTCCAGAATTTGGCGACTCCAACACCGACTCCACTTAATCACTATTTTGAGACTCCAACTCCTCCTATTCACAATTTATAAGATGAATATTACTTGCTGCAGGGGTTGCAACCTGTACAAATAGTTATCATGATCTTTATTTCGAAAGTTTCTTTTAAAAAAGTCGCAAGATATAGATGACAAACAAATAGATCCACCCCAATAGTACCCGCGATTAATATATTCTTGCACTTGTGCACTGGTGAAACTCGTCACCAAATACGGTCATCACAGATACGGTCATTATGCATCGTTATGAACATCACAGACGCACACACCAACCAAGCAAGGAACAACTGTGTATAATATTTCAAATTATTTTTGGCATAGAAGTTTTCAACAAATTTGCCATACCTTTTTACTGCGAAAAGCGGCATTTTCTCAATAGATTCAATTTTTCAAGCAAAGCTTTTTTTTAAAAACAAAAATGAGCAGATGCCAGGTTTTCACATTATTTGAATGGTATTCATGATACTGTAAGGCCAGATGTTGTTGCTGCTTCAGCCATTGAGTTCCGTTTCGAGGCGAGTGAAGCAGCGGCCTTACATACATGCTTCTCCTGCAGTCGGTATCGGTGATACGCGGAGGAGAAGAGGGAACTTTTTATTGATTAAATTTACATTGGGAGACATTACCAAGCAGCTACTTCGGTATTTCCGAATTTTCAATATAAAAAAGAGAACCATGAAAATGGTATTAAAACATTTTTAATTAAAATATATTCTCGAGGCTGTAAAAGACTCGTAAAAAATGGACGTTTCGAGCCTTCGCTCATCATCAGCAATTCGAATTCGAACAAAAAGTCATATGTAAAATACAAAACGAAAACGACTCAAAAAATGTATGACATTACTGATTAACTAGGGATAAATGAAAAGAGCTAAGATGACTATTTAAAACAGGTTTCGTTTTAAAAATGAACAGAGACTCTAAAATTCGCAATTCCGAACACAACTTTGCCCTGGCTATGACTTTGAAACTATTTTTCTTGACTGCTGTGTCTCATTCAAAAGCATGATTTCGGATGGCTGAGTTGGATGGGCTTGCTAAAATGTTTCCCGTCCGGTGGCTCCTACCTTGATGCTCGGCAATCCTACAAGCCAGAGTACGGGTAGTCATGCCCACATACCCAGATGCACAAAGTGCACAACTATATTTGTATATTAGGGATGCCTGCATCTCAGTAGGAAGTCTATCCTTAACCATAAAAAATGATTCAATTTTGTGATTATTGATTAATAATTATCTTAATTTTACATTACTGAAATATTTTTGTTGTAGCTCCAGTATTTGTTTTTTCATTAATTCTGTCACGAGATATGTTCGGTCCTACCCCTCATTAATTTACATCAACAAGGAGACCGAGTTCTCGGAATGGAGGGCTTGGCGTACCTCCCTTAAATCATGAAATACACAAAATATAGGCAAACAAAATACACAAAAAATTGAATTATAAAGAATCCACGTTACATATACTAAAACAAGAATGGTACTCACCAATGTGAA
>JACJUY010007983.1:37241-72905 GCA_014220935.1 Platorchestia sp. MABIK
CCAGAATCAGAATCAGGATCAGAATCAGGGTCAGAATCAGAATCAGAATCTGAATCAAAATCAGAATCAGAATCAGAATCAGAATCAGAATCAAATACAGAATCAGAATCTGAATTAGAATCAGAATCAGACCTAGAATCAGAATCAGGATCAGAATCAGGGTCATGATCAGGATCAGAATCAGGATCAGGTTCAGGATCAGGATCTTGATCAGGATCAGGATCAGAATTGAGATCAGAATCAGGATCTGAATCAGGATCTGAATCAGGATCAGAATCAGGATCAGAATCAGAATGAGAATCAGAATAAGAACCAGAATCAGAACCAGAATCAAAACTAGAATCAGAAGTAGAATCTGAACCAGAATCAGAACCAGAATGAGAATCAAAATCAGAATCAGAATCTAAACCAGAATCAGGTTCAGAATCAGACCTAGAATAAGAATCAGAATCAGGATCAGAATCATTATCATGATCAGGATCAGAATCAAGATCATGTTCAGGATCAGGATCTTGATCAGGATCAGGATCAGAACCCGGATCCGAATCAGAATCAGGATCAGGATCAGGATCAGGATCAAGATCAAGATCAGGATCTGAATCTGGATCAGAATCAATATCAGAATCAAAACCAGAATCAGAACTAGAATCAGAACCGGAATCAGAACCAGAATTCGAATCAGAATCAGAACCAGAATCAGAACCAGAATCAGAAACAGAATCAGAAACAGAATCAGAACCAGTGTCAGAACCAGAATCTTAACCAGAATCAGAACCAGAATCAGAACCAGAATCAGAACCAGAATCAGAACGAGGATCAGAACCAGAATCTAACCTAGAATCAGAACCATTATCGAAACCAGAATCAGAACCAGAATCCGAACCAGAATCAGAACCAGAATCAGAATCAAAATCAGGATCAGAATCAGAATCTGAATCAAAATTAGAATCAGAATTAGAATCAGAATCAAAATCATAATCAGAATCAGAATCTGAATCAGAATCAGAACTAGAATCAGAATCAGAATCAGAATCAGGATCAGAATCAGGATCATTACCAGGATCAGAATCAGGATCAGGTTCAGGAGCAGAATCTTGATCAGGATCAGAATCAGAATCAGGATCAGAATCAGGATCAGAATATGGATCAGAATATGGATGTTGAGAAACATTTAATTATGGGAATTTTCAAATAATTAACATTTAATTTTGGGAATTTTTAACTGATTTGTGTCTTTTTTTTGTGTCAACTGATTCATTCTTTTGGGTTTTGCATATTTTTTTCAGGATATTGTAGTACTTGCGTATTCCAACAGCACGAGCGTGTCGCTTAACATGTGTGCCTGATCGCTTAACATGTGTGCCTAGTTTCTTGTTTTCACATGTTCTGGAGTTGTGTGCTATATTTTGTGTTGGAGTGGTGTGTTTATGTGTGTTATGCTTGTGTAGCGGGTGTCTCAGCTTTTTTTGAATAGGCCTGAGCCGAAGGAACGTGAAAGCCAATGGTCAAACCACAAGAGGGTGATTTATGATACACCACTCAAGCTCGAGGGTTGGGGACGAGCGACACTCGGAGCGACAAGATTGTTGACGCAGCTGGATACCAAACCCCCAGGCATTAGAAAAACATAGGGAAAAGATTTAGAGCAGAATTTCATGGAAAAAGATCGCCAGTGTTTCTGAAAGAGGGCGGAGTCGGCCATACGTTCTCATCAGAGGGCTCACAGCCAATGTAATGGTTCGAGTACCCTTGGAAAGATTTCAGAAGTAGGGAACCGCCAATCAGAGAGAAATTGTAGGCGTGGACTTATGTAGAGAGCAGTCCCAAGATCGTAACGGGCAGCGCACAAGACCAAAGAGTTAGTGAGTTTAGGCGAGCCGTCCGACAAGGTGTGTTAGTACGAAGTGTTCACTGAAAAATACACTCTGTAAAAATACGTGGAAAACAGATAGCCTGCTTCACAGTGTAATTGTACTGGTTAGAATTTGATGTAAATTCTTTCCATTTTTCAGAGAAGAGAAGTCTCACGCACGACCATCGGGGTTGAGACATTAGAATCAGAAAATAAAAAGTGTAGACGTCGTTGGGCGGGTGAGAAATTATTTCTAGTTGTACAAGATGTGCTGTTCAAAAAAATATGTGATGTAAAGCACTGTCATTCAAAGTTAACACTAAATGTTTAAATGAGCACATTTTTGTAGTCAAAGTGATGGGTTAGATGTTTGAATCTGTGCAGGAGGGCGGTTTTCACACCTCTCTTGGCAGTTCTTCGCAGTCAATTTCAACTTGAAGAAAATTTACGAGACGCTGTCATATAATCATCAAAAGATACTGTACTGAACTGTGAATAATTCAATGAATCGGAACTGAAGCAGTGCTTGAGAGTACACACGTAATTTGAAGCTATGACCGTGCTCTGTGCTGTTGGAAACGTAATCATTAAGGGAGCATTTTATCATGTGTCTTAATTTAGTCAATACGTGGTGGGTTGGCCAACCCCTATTATTAGGGTAGTATTGTCATGAGGCTATTACGCTCGAATTTTGTTTACAATTCTGTCAGTCGCGTTAGCACCTTGAGAAGGGTAGTTTGATCAGGGTGTTGTGTATTTGCTGTGAGCATAATATCTCTCCGATAATCTCTGCAGTATTAATACTTATTCTCGTGAGGACATCACATCAATTCAGACGCGCACAGAAAAGCGTGCTGTGTAAGTGGTATTCCTTCACATTGGTGAGTACCATTTTTGTTTTAGTATATGTAACGTGGATTTTTTAAAATTCAATTTTTCGTGTATTTTGGGTTGCCTGTATTTTGTGCATTTGATGATTTCTTGGAGGTTCGCCAAACCCTCATAACCGAGAATCCGGTCTCCTTGTTAATGTAAATTAATGAGGGGTAGGACCGCACACAACTCGTGACATGGATCAGAATATGGAGCAGAATATGGATCAGAATCAGGATAACATCAGGATCAGAATCAGGATCAGAATCAGGATCAGGATCAGAATCAGGGTCAGAATAAGGATCAGAATCAGGATCAAAATCAGGATCAAAATCAGGATCAGAATCAGGATCAGAATCAAGAACAAAATCAAGATCAGAATCAAGATCAGAATCATGATCATTATCAGGATCATAATCAGGATCAGAATCAGGATCAGAATCAGGGTCAGAATCAGGATCATAATCAGGACCATAATCAGGATCAGAATCAGGATCAGAATCAGGATCAGAATAAGGATCAGAATCAGGATCAGAATCTGGAACATAATCAGGATCATAATCAGGATCAGAATAAGGATCAGAATCAGGGTCAGAATCAGGATCATAATCATGATCTTAATCAGGATCAGAATCAGGATCAGAATCAGGATCAGAATCAAGATCAGAATCAGGATCAGAATCAGGATTAGAATCAGGATCAGAATCAAAATCAGAATCGGAATCAGGATCAAAATAAGGATCAGAATCAGGAACAGAATCAGGATCAGAACCAAATCAGAACCAGAATCAGAACCAGTATCAGAACCAGAATTAAAAATAGAATCAGAACCATGATCAGAACCAGATTCCTGATTCTGATCCTGATTCTGATCCTGATTCTGATCCTGATTCTGATCCTGATTCTGATCCTGATTCTGATACTGATTCTGATCCTGATTCTGATCCTGACTCTGATCCTGATTCTGATCCTGAATCTGGCCCTGAATCTGGTTCTGATCATGGTTCTGATTCTAGTTTTAATTCTGGTTCTGATTCTGGTTCTGATTCTGGTTCTGATTCTGGTTCTTATTTTGGTTCTGATCCTGATTCTGTTCCTGATTCTGATCCTTATTTTGATCCTGATTCCGATTCTGATTTTGATTCTGATCCTGATTCTGATCCTGATTCTGATCCTGATTCTGATCCTGATTCTAATCCTGATTCTAGGTTTGATTTTGATTCTGATTCTGATTCAAATTCAGATTCTGATTTGATTCTAATTCTGATTCTGATTTTGATTCAGATTCTGATTCTGATCCTGATTCTGATTCTGATTCTTGTTCTGATTCTGGTTCTGATTCTGGTTCTGATTCTAGTTCTGATTCTGTTTCTGATTCTGATTTTGATTCAAATTATGATTCTGATCCTGATTCTGATCCTTATTCTGATCCTGATTCTTATCCTGATTCTGATCCTGATTCTGATCCTGATTCTGATCCTGATTCTAGGTCTGATTCTGACTCTGACTCTGACTGACTCTGACGCTGACCCAGACCCTGATACTGATATTGATCCTTATCCAGATCCTGATCCTGATTCTAATCCCGATTCCGATTCCGATTTCGATTCTGATTCCGATTCCGAATCTGATTCTGATTCCGATTCTAATTCTGATTTCGATTCTGAAGGTGTTTCTGATTCAGATTCTGATTCTTATTTGGACCCTGATTTTGATTCTGATTTTGATTCTGATTCTGATTCTGACTCTGATTCAGATTCTGATTCTGATCCTGATTTTGATTCTGGGTCTGATTCTGGTTTTGATTCTAATACTGATTCTGGTTTTGATTCAGGTTCTGATTCAGGTTCTGATTCTTTTTCTGGTTTTGATTCTGGATCTGATTCAGGTTCTGATTCTGGTCCTGATTCTGATCCTGATTCTGATCCTGAATCTGGCCCTGAATCTGGTTCTGATCATGGTTCTGATTCTAGTTTTGATTCTGGTTCTGATTCTGGTTCTGATTCTGGTTCTGATTCTGGTTCTGATTCTGGTTCTGATTTTGGTTCTGATCCTAATTCTGATCCTGATTCTGATCCTTATTTTGATCCTGATTCCGATTCTGATTTTGATTCTGATCCTGATTCTAATCCTGATTCTTATCCTGATTCTGATCTTGATTCTGATCCTGATTCTGATCCGGATTCTGATCCTGATTAAGATCATGATTATGATCCTGATTCTGACCCTGATTCTGATCCTGATTATGATCCTGATTATGATCCTGATTCTGATCCTGATTCTGATCCTGATTATGGTCCTGATTATGATCCTGATTTTGACCCTGATTCTGATCCTGATTCTGATCCTGATTATGATCCTGAGTATGATCTTGATTCTTATCTTGATTCTGATCTTGATTCTGATCTTGATTCTGATCTTGATTCTGATCTTGATTCTGATCCTGATTCTGATCCTGATTTTGATCCTGATTTTGATCCTGATTCTGATCCTGATTCTGACCCTGATTCTGATCCTGATCCTGATTCTGATCCTGATTCTGATCCTGATTCTGATCCTGATTCTGATCCATATTCTGCTCCATATTCTGATCCATATTCTGATCCATATGCTGATCCTTATTCTGATCCTGATTCTGATTCTGATCCTGATCAAGATTCTGCTCCTGAACCTGATCCTGATTCTGATCCTGGTAATGACCCTGATTCTGATCCTGATTCTGATTCTGATTCTAGTTCTGATTCTGATTCAGATTCTGATTCTGATTTTGATTCTGATTCTAATTCTGATTCTAATTTTGATTCAGATTCTGTTTCTGATCCTGATTTTGATTCTGATTCTGGTTCTGATTCTGGTTCGGATTCTGGTTCTGATTCTCTTTTTTATTATGGTTCTGATTCTAGGTTCGATTCTGGTTCTGATCTTGGTTCTGATTCTGGTTCTATTTCTGGTTCTGATTCTGGTTCAGATTCTGGTTCTGACACTGGTTCTGAGTCTGGTTCTGATTCTGTTTCTGATTCTGGTTATGATTCTGATTCTGATTCTGGTTCTGATTCCGGTTCTGATTCCAGTTCTGATTCTGGTTTTGATTCTGATCCTGATTCTGATCCAGATTCTGATCCTGATATTGATCCTGATCTTGATCCTGATCCTGATCCTGATTCTGATTCTGATTCGGATCCGGGTTCTGATCCTGATCATGATCCTGATCATGATCCTGATCAAGATCCTGATACTGAATATGATCCTGATTCTGATCCTGATCATGATAATGATTCTGATCCTGATTCTGATCCTTATCAAGATTCTGCTCATGAACCTGATCCTGATTCTGATCCTGATAATCATCCTGATTCTGATCCTGATTCTGATTCTAGTTTTGATTCTGATTCTGATTCGGATTCTGATTCTGATTCTGATATTGATTCTGACGCTAATTCTGATTCTGATTTTGATTTAGATTCTGATTCTGATCCTGATTCTGATTCTGATTCTGGTTCTGATTCTGGTTCTGATTCTGGTTCTGATTCTGATCCTGATTTAGATTCTTATTCTGGTTCTGATTCTGGTTCGGATTCTAGTTCTGATTCTGGTTTTGATTATGGTCCTGATTCTAGGTTAGATTCTGGTTCTCATCCTGGTTCTGATTCTGGTTCTGATTCTGGTTGTGATTCTGGTTTTGATTCTTCTTCAGATTCTGGTTCTGACACTGGTTCTGATTCTGGTTCTGATTCTGGTTCTGATTCTGGTTTTGATTCTGGTTCTGATTCTGATTCTGATTCTGGTTCTGATTCCGGTTCTGATTCTAGTTCTGATTCTGGTTATGATTCTGATCTTGATTTGATCCAGAATCTGATCCTGATCTTGATCCTGATCCTGATCCTGATTCTGATTCTAATTCGTATCCGGGTTCTGATCCTGATCCTGATTCTGATTCTAATTCGGATCCGGGTTCTGATCCTGATCCTGATCCTCATCCTAAACATGATCCTCATTCTGATCCTGATCATGATAATGATTCTGATCCTGATTCTGATTCTCATTCTAGGTCTGATTCTGGTTCAGATTCTGGTTCTGATTCTGGTTTTGATTATGGTTCTGATTCTAGGTTAGATTCTGGTTCTGATCCTGGTTCTGATTCTGGTTCTGATTCTGATTCTCATTCTGATTCTGATCCTGATTCTGATCCTGATTCAGATCCTGATTCTGATCCTAATTCTGATCCTGATCCTGATCAAGATCCTGATCCTGAACCTGATCCTGATTCTGATCCTTATCATGACCCTGATTCTGATCCTGATTCTGAATTCTAGGTCTGATTCTGATTCTGATTCTGATTCAGATTCTGATTCTGATTCTGATTTTGATTCTGATTCTGATTCTGATTCTGATTTTGATTCAAATTCTGATTCTGATCCTGATTCTGATTCTGGTTCTGATTCTGATTCTGATTCAGATCTTGATTCTGATCCTGAATCTGGTCCTGAATCTGGTTCTGATCATGGTTCTGATTCTAGTTTCAATTCTAGTTTAATTCTGGTTCTGATTCTGGTTCTGATTCTGGTTCTGATTCTGGTTCTGATTCTAGTTCTGATTCTGGTTCTGACTCTGGTTCTGATTCTGGTTCTGATCCTGATTCTGATCCTGATTCTTCTCCTTATTCTGATCCTGATTCTGATTTTGATTCTGATCCTGATTCTGATCCAGATTCTGATCATGATTCTGATCTTGATTCTGATCCTGATTCTGATCCTGATTAAGATCATGATTATGATCCTGATTCTGACCCTGATTCTGATCCTGATTATGATCCTGATTATGATCCTGATTTTGATCCTGATTGTGATCCAGATTATGATCATGATTCTGATCCTGATTCTGATCCTGATTCTGATCCTGATTCTGAACCTGATTATGGTCCTGATTATGATCCTGATTTTGACCCTGATTCTGACCCTGATTCTGACCCTGATTCTGATCCTGATTATGATCCTGATTATGATCCTGATTATGATCATGATTCTGATCTTGATTCTGATCTTGATTCTGATCTTGATTCTGATCTTGATTCTGATCCTGATTCTGATCCTGATTCTGATCCTGATTTTGATCCTGATTCTGATCCTGATTCTGATCCTGATTCTGATCCTGATTCTGATCCTGATTATGATCCTGATCCTGATTCTGATCCTGATTCTGATCCTGATTCTGATCCATATTCTGATCCATATTCTGATCCATATTCTGATACTGATTCTGATCCTGATGCTGATCCTGATTCTGATTCTGATCCTGATCAAGATTCTGCTCCTGAACCTGATCCTGATTCTGATCCTGATAATCATCCATAGGCAATGACGGGTAGTATTTAATTCATTCATATCCAAAATTTGTTGCATTCTAACGTGCTGAACAATGAACAGCATTTTTGAAGGAAATCCTATGTGCACTGTTATTGTCAAAAAAGAAACATCAAATATTTGGTTTTAAAACATTCATAAACATTGCACCTAATAGCCATAATAGGATGCGGTAGTCAATAACATGTTAATTAATTTTCATTTTTTGCATGATTAGATCATTTATATTTTTGAGTGTCTGCTCTGGAAATTTCATAAGAATCTGTGCAACGGTTCACAAAATACTAAGGATAGATGCTGGGCAATAGGATGATTTAATTTAATTATTAGATCTATTTTGTATGATCAATTTGCATCTGAAGGGGTAAAAATGACTTATTTCTGATGGCTCAAAGGCATGTATTTTCAAAATGGTGTGGGTATTCATGAATGAGAAGCCAACCAACCCTGAGTCATACATTGCGGATGGAAAATTTACAAGCATTGCCATATTATATGGATTATTTATTAGGAGCCAAATGACTCTTACATTTCTGGGGATTTATATTGAATGGTACTTTGCCCAAATGAGTATATTACTCATTCCCTTTTACTTGCTGTGAAATTGTGTCATGGTGGTGGAGCCTTGAACACAGGAAAAATAAAGGTTGCTGGAAGTGCTACTTATTGGGCAGTGGGCTTCAATTTTATTCCAGATGGTATATCACTCTTCTAAATTTTTTCCTGTTTTTCCCCATCAGCTGCAAGTGTTGAATTTCCTGCTCCTGATGCTGGGGCATCGAGGCCTTCCACTCCTGGGGCATCGAGGCCTGCCACTCCTGGGGCATCGAAGCTTGCCATTCCTGGGGCATCGAGGCTTGCCACTCCTGGGGCATCGAGGCTTGCCTCTCCTGGGGCATCGAGGCCTGCCACTTGTGCAATTAGGCGTGCCACCAGTGACCAGTTAACAATGATTTTCAGCATTATGGAGGGTAACAACACAGGTTGATCGTACTGAAATAACCACTGAGTTCATACTTCATTGAAGTGTCTGTGAATTGTAGCAGGAAGGATTTTTCAAGTTACAGGCCAGAATTGGACAGAGTAGGGTGAGTAATAGCAGCTGAAAGCTCAAAAGACTGCTGAAAAGTCATCACATACATATCGTTCTAAGGCACAGCAGCTTTGTGTCACCGCACAAAGAAGGCCCGTGTGAGAGTACACATTGTGCATAGACTTCCGTGTACATGTCCATACACATTCCTCTCTTTGGAACACCTTTGTTGGGGTTAGGAAGGCTTAAACTTACTTATATAATACTTGACTATGCTTTTGTTTTTAGAGTAAAGGTTGGCATGTGAAAGAATCTAAGTAGCTTCCATAGTGTGGGCTTTTGGTGCATCCTGAACGTCAGCCTGCCTTCAATTAGTAGAACTATTAGATGAGAGATGCATCTATGGGTTTCCAATTCCATTGAGAATTTAGTAATTCTGTTGACACTATTCTTATATTGAAAATCGCAATAGGTAAATCGTCTGCAAGGGCGGTGAGCTGTGAATGCATCTTCCACGTAGCGTTTCTGAAACAGGCTTGAAAGTGAGTTACGCATTTATTAAGAAATTTCACTGTTCCCTTTACCAACTTTTACTGGCATCGAGCGTATTATCATTCGTTTTTTTGCATCTTCGAACGTTGTTAAAGGGAACATTAAACTGCTGCAGACAAGGATATGACAGAGCTACCCGCACCAAGTGTGTAGGTATCTCAGCCCACCTGTACCTTCCCGCGGTGATGCCGTTAGTATACCCAACCTACTCTACAATATAATTGTATTGCGTATTCTCGGCGACGCTTGTATCAATAGTTTTTCATTCTAAAACTCGCTGATATTGTGTAGAACCAACACAGGGGGGCGCCTAGGGCACGCAAGTGCTCTAGGTTTTGGCACTTTTTTGTATTTATATTTTTGATAAGTTGTTTAGCCTGAATTTGTAAGAATACTTATGTTTTGTAACATAAATTGAGAGGTCTTTTGCGACAAAGCGGTAATAAGTAAGTTGTGTAAAAATATTTGTATCGAGGCGGAAAAAGAAAAAGCAAAGAAGGGAAAGCAACAACGCGCATCTCTTCCCTGGTCTTCGGGGTGTCACACCCAAGAGATCAGGGACCATGGGGGTAACAAGCGGGGGGAGGGAGCTCGAGAGGCACCGTGACCGGCCGCCCCAGCAGGGAGCGTGGTGTTGGCGCTGCGGGTCCGAAGACCGCCGGGACTGCGAGGGGGCAGCGCGGGGGAGCGGCTTTGTGCCCTGCTCCGCCTGCCGCTGCTGCGGAACCTACTACTGCTGCTAAGGCTGCTGACGCTGGAACAGGCAACCACAATGTGGTTTCCAAAATAATCGATGCTCCTGAGGAGAAAATAAACTCACTCATGGACTTGATTCGACACCTACAACCAGCCTACGAGAACACCCTGGCTGACTCCAGGCTCAGTGAACCCGAGACTTTGTAAGAAAGGATCAGTAACATGGAGCGCATCATAGAGGATGTGCTCGGGGCAGTTTCGGAGCTCCTTCATGGGCGCACGAAGAGTGCTCCTGGTGCGGGAAACGAACGGAAAAAAACAAAATACACCCCACTTGACGTAAACAACCTGCCTGAAGAGAAGCGCTTCACGAGATTCTACATCATAAAGTTTACTCCTGAAAATAAGAGGAAAATCAACCCTTACCATCTCCGTAACGAAATCCACAAACAAATAAACTTCTTCCCGAAAAAAATCGCGACAAGCGGTCAAGAAAACCAAACAATAGAAGTAGTCAACCAACAACAAGGCGAAGCACATCTAACGATGACAAAGATAGGCCAAGTACCCTGCCGAGTTACCGAAGCCAGTCACTTAAACATCTCTAAAGGCCTCATCTACGTCAACGAATTCAACATTGAAAATGTTGAAGAGTTTGCGAACGGACTTGTGGAAAACTGCAATGTTACCACAGTCACCGAAGCCTCCTTTATTCAGCCTAAATATCAACAAACAAAAGCCTTCTTAGTAGAATTTGACCAAGAAATTCCCCCCGATTACATATATATTCCAGGAGAACGAGCAGACACCAAAGTTTACCCCTACAAAGACCAGCCTATGTCATGCTCCAAGTGCCAACAGTACGGCCACACTTGGAAAAGGTGCAACAAAGTTCATCACATCTGTGGCAAATGCGGACAAGAGAACCACACCTCGGGCACGTGCTTGGAGGAGAGAGCGACCTGCCTCCATTGCCAGTGGCGACATCGTGCAAGAAACAGAGTTTGCGCCAAGTACCAGGACGAGGAGAAGATTCTGGAAACCCAACGAAAATTCAAGGTGGGGAAACGAAGAGCCAGACAGATCATGAACGGAGTTGATACCATACCCGAACAGAGAAATAAAGAAGGTGCAACACACTTCATTTGCAAGCTCTCTGAGACAGACAAACGAAAACTCATCCCATGGGTCTTCGAAAAAAGTCTCAGCTATAAACTCGGTCAAAAACCTAAAAGTATCCGATCAGGCGGCAAAGATCATTTCGTTGTCGAAATTTCTCCCTACAATTGCAATACCCAAATTACCAGTATAACCTCTGTCAACGGGATGCCAGTAGAAATCAGTGAACACCCACGGTTTAACACCATACAAGGGCTAACGTTCGTTTACGAATATGACCTATCCGATTTCGAGGAATTCAAAAGAGGCCTCAAGGAGGAATACAACCTGCAGGATGCCCAAAATGCCACATGGATCAAGCCTAAAAACCCCAGCTCCATCCCACTGCTTCTCTCATTTCGCCATGCTCTTCCAGAATACATAGAAATACCCGACGAACAAATGAAATCAAAAATATACGAATATCTTCCAAAACCGATGCTCTGCAAGAAATGCCAAGAATGTGGCCACACCGTCAAACACTGCCCAAGCGCTGATGTAATTTGTGGCAAGTGCGATACAAGCGGGCACGAGCGAGATCAGTGCACCAGCAGCAAACTCGACTGTCACCATTGTGGAGGTGACCACCTTACGGCTTCAGAAAAGTGTTTGGAACATAAATACCAGAAAGAGATACCAACAATTCAGACCCGTTGCAAAATAACAAGAAAACAGGCCCAATTAAAACTCAATAAAGAACAACCCCAATTCAGACACAACTTCGCACAAGCATTACAGCGGAACCTGAGGGAACGCCAGCACTCGCCAGTCTCAGAAGCTGCGAGCTGCAGTAGCAGCACAGGGACCAGCCAGTCCCGCCCGGCTGCTGCACCTAAACAAGGCATCGTACGGGAGACCGCGTCCTGCGTCGAAGTCAAAAGAAAGCGTGCTGGCTCCGACGATGATGAAGCCCCAATAGAAAAGAAAAAGGTAACCGACGCTTCAGCTCAGCTAAGTCCCACCACAACAAATATAACTGACAATGGAGACGATTCGGCACTGGGCGAGATGGACACCACCAGTGAAAATAACCCATCTGTGCGAACCCAGGCAAGACATATCTACAATTTCACCAAGCAAAATTACACGGATGAACGCTGCAAAAGCCCGTCACCAAAAGAAAGGCGCAGATCTAGCAGGGGCACTCCTAGGACGATGGAGCAACGGAAGGTGCGCTCTCGGAGTCGGTCACAACCGCGAGGCCGCTCTCAATAACCCGTCAAGAACAACACTGTTGCTACTTGCCACCTATCATCTCATCCCTTCCGCATTTCTTACCACCTTCATCCTACCTTAACGTACAACATTACCGAAACTAATATCCTTCAGTGGAACTATCAAGGACTCCGATCAAAAAAGGATGAACTCGCCCTTCTAACTAATGACTATAACCCTATGGCAATCGCTCTTCAAGAAACAAAGCTGTGGAATTACTCTAACTTTAACCTCCCACGCTATGCTTGCCTCCGGAGAGATGGCCATTTTAACGTTACCCCGCACGGAGGAGTAGCATTATTGATACACGAATCTGTTCCATATTAAGAAATCCACCTTAACACGCAAATGCAGGCAATAGCTGCTGTCATCCATACAAGCCGAACCATAACCGTAGCATCTATTTATTCGTCAAGGGCCCACCCACTAAGTAAAGAAAGACTCTGTGACATCATCAACCAACTGCCTCCCCCGGTACTCATCATGGGCGATTTTAACGGCCACAATACAGCGTGGGGATGCGGAGATTCAGATGCTAGAGGACGCACCGTCGAGGACGCCGTAACTGAACTAAACCTAAACATTATCAACTCAGGAGCACCGACGAGAACATCATATAACACCGAATCTGCAATAGATCTGACCATTTGCTCTCCAAGGCTCGCATCTGACCTCCAGTGGTCAGTCGCCAGCTCCACAAACGACAGCGACCACTGCCCCATCACTATCACCTTCATGAACAACCATCAACATGAAAAGGGAAGAGTGGTGTGGAACGTGAAAGGGGTGAATTGGGAAACCTATCAAAATCATCCGTTGTGGAATGGCTTACAACAAATCAGAGAGAAAACTTGCAGCGAAGCCCTGCGACAGTTTTATGAAACTATCTCTAACATTGCTCAGGAATGTGTACCACAAATCACATTGAGCAAATTCTATTCAAAACCATATTGGACAGACTCGCCGAAAGAAACTAGAAGAAACAGAGAAAAGCTGTTTCAGATATACAGACGGAGCTAAACAGCACGGAATTGCATCATGTGGAAACGAGCTAGAGCGACCCCCCGCAAAGCATTAATTAAAGGAAGAAAAGAGAAATGCCTGGATAAAACTGGCCAACACCCTCAACAAGAGCACACCCATGTCTAAAATTTATGAAACTATCCGAAAAATCAAAGGCCGTCAACAAAGAAGCATGCATATTTTAAAAGAAAACAACCAGTCGGATACGACAATCCCTGAAATAGGAAACAAACTGGCGTCAGTATTCAGCGAAGTGTCCAGCTCCACCAACTACCCAACCCACTTCCAAACTATAAAAAAAATATCTGAGCAACAGCAGCTAAACTTCTCCTCGGACAACAGCGATGATTATAATTCAACCTTCACATTGCAGGAACGAAGCACTGCATTATCCAACGTCAAACATTCGGCCCCTGGTCCTGACCAAGTAAACTATCTAATGAATAAAAATATGCCTGAAAATGCCAAACAGCACTTTGTAAACCTATTCAATAAATTCTGGAACGACAGTTTCTTCCCCGAAGAGTGGCGCACAGCCATAGTCATCCCTTTACCAAAACCAAACAAATCACATGCATCACCTGAGAACTACCGCCCAATCGCTCTGACCAGCTGTCTGTGCAAAACCTTGGAGCGAATGATAAATAACCGCCTCCACGAGTTCTGCGAAATGCGCGGCTTCCTCACCAATATCCAGTGCGGCGGCCGTCGAAGCAGATCAACCGTAGATCACCTCGTCAGATTAGAATCATTCGTACGCCAAGCATTTGTACGAGACGAACACTGCATCAGCGTGTTCTTCGACCTCAAAAAAGCCTACGATACCACGTGGAAATATGGCATAATGAAAGACCTCCACTCGATGGGTCTAAGAGGTAGACTACCCTTGTACATCAAACAATTTTTAGGTAACTGTACATTCCAAGTCTTAATCAACCATTGCCTCTCTAACCCCTATCAACAAGAGGAAGGAGTTCCTTAAGGAGCCGTGTTATCAGTGACTCTATTTGCAATAAAAATGAATCAAATAGCCACGCAGTACCTCAGGACCCTAGACTTCACGCGTCACTGTTTGTTGATGACCTGCAAATTGCGTCCAGTCACAGGGATTTGAACATCATCCAAACCCAACTGCAGAGCTGCATCAACCAAGTCCCCGAGTGGACCAACAACAACGGCTTCTCATTCTCCCCAGGCAAAACTAAGGCCCTGCACTTCAACCTCCTGCCGGGCCTACTCCCAGACCCGTTGCTGAACATGAACGGAGAAAACATTGAGTACGTGAACGAATGCAAATTCCTAGGTCTGTGGTGGGACAAGAAAATAAACTGGAAACCCCACATAACAAAAATGAAAGACAGCTGCAAAAAGATGATCAACGGGTTAAGATCCGTCTTCTCGCATGAATGGGGCGCTGATCAGCACAATTTGATACACTTGCACACGATATTTATCAGGTCTATAATAGACTATGGATGAATTGTGTATGATTCTGCCTGCAACACCGCCCTCAAGGACATCGACACCATAGCCAACGAATGCCTCAGAATTGCCACCGGAGCATTTAAGTCAACGCCGATACCATCCTTACAAGTTATAGCGAACGAAATGCCACAACAACTTCGGAGACAAAGCCTATCCCTTAAATACTACTACAAAATCAAAATTCAGCTCAACAACCCTGCTTACAAGATGGTCATCCCTCCCACAGATAAACGCCTGTTCAATAACAAGCATATTACTCCAACCTTTACAATAAGAACCAACATGCTGATAGACGAACTAGCGATCGAAAAGAGGTTTGTAATGACTGACTTTTCTCATCGATTGCTCAGCGTTACAACGCTTACTTGAAGAATACCTCCTGCAGACATCAACCTAAAACTTAGAGAATATAGAAAAGAGCCAACCTCGCCTATCGTATACCAACTGGAGTTCAACAGAATGGCCCACGAGAACTACTCGAACAACACCTTCATCTTCACCGATGGCTCGATGAGCGATCGTGGAGTTGGCGCCGCTGCAGTATGCGGAGACGTAATTCGCAAGGTCGCGCTCCCGTCCTTCGCCTCCGTCTTCAGTGCAGAGCTTCAGGCCATACATCTTGCTCTGAATTTCATTCAAGAGCAATCCACTCAATATAACTTCACCGTTTTGACCGATTCACTAAGCTCTCTACTCAGCATTCGTGACAAACGCACTTGACGCCATATGTCCACAACATTGCAGCACAAACTACATGCCCTCCACGAAAATAACAGAAACGTATCATTTTGTTGGGTACCGTCCCATGTTGGCATTGCCCACAATGAACTAGCCGACCGCGCAGCGAAGGCAGTAGCCCTAGCCACCCCCGAATACCTACCCGTCTGCTACACAGACTGGTATCCGACCATAGACCAAAAAATGAACGAAATGTGGAGTGAAGCCTGGCGTCAAGGCAGAGGCATTCTCCGCAGCATACGACCGACTCCAGGACCGTGGAAAAAACAGAAACTAAAGCGTTAATATGAGGTGATCATCAACAGGCTGAGAGCTGGCCACACGTGAATCACCCATTACTACCTCATGAACCAGGACGTTGAAGAGGCACCTCCGGGCTGCCCACTGTGTGATGAGCCACTTTGACTGTCCCACATATTCTCGTCAACTGCCCTAACCTCGCTGAAGCTAGAGCTACACATATCAAGGTCTTCAGGAATCCCGACACCCGAGCAACCATCCAGCACCTGCTGTGTGATGGTGGCCCCCTGACGGAGATACTGGCATTTCTATGTAACATAGGACTCCAGAACTCTATATGAGCACTTGACAGTGCGAGCCCTCGAGACGTTAGCCACTCATCTGTGTACTCAAATGCTGACTGTGAACTCGTATGCATCATTTGCAAGTGTATCTGAAACGCACAGGCTGACCAAGGAAAATTTGGGAGATGAATCTCCACCGAATTTGAACGAATCAACAAGATCTATAAATAAGCTTAATGCATCTGCCCCATGTGAAGCAGAAATAATGTGGCCTATCGCACTGCGTTGTCAGCCCGGTGGGGGTTTCCCCAAGGGTAAGCCGCTGGTAATATGGTAATAAAGGATAATTCTGTGATATGGCCGGGCGCGCTGCGTTGGTACCTCGGGTGGTTTCAGCTTGGGTAAGGCGTCCGGCCATAAATGGGTGGGCAGCTGAAACCCCAGCTGGTTTGGCTGTCCAGTGCTTCCGAATGTACTGTGTTGTGCACAAATTCTAACTGGGAAACACTTGTAATCTTGAGTTGTCACTATAATCCTGATGCTCAAATAATTTCGATGTATCAAATAATAGTGATGTGCATCATGTGTGGTAATTTGAAAGAGTCCGATACATGTTAAATTATGTGACCTTCGGTGCGATATAGTTTGAGTAACTGAAGCGCTAGCAAACCCATGTTACTATTACTACTAGGGCGCCCGACTATTAGAGGGTGAGCAGCTGAAACCCCTGGGATTCCAGCTGCACTCCCAATCGAAATCCATACCAACTTTCTTCTAATTGCTTCGCGAAAGCGAAGGAGTCCACGTTTGCTATTAGCTGGCGACCACGGTGGAAAAGCGACCACAAACAATAATAATAATAATAATTCGCATTTTTTCATTTTTCCAATGATTGCACTTTTATTTCCGCCAACGCAACACATTCCCATTGACAAAATAATGCACCTATCGACTTCAAATTACTCTCAAAAGAAGTGTAAAACATTCTTGCGTTTTAATTGTTTAATGATTTTATCTTTCTTTTGAGAGTGATTTGCAGTCGATAGGTGCATTATTTCGAAAGTTACAAGTGGGTGAACATAGGTGTTGCGTTAGTGGCGGGGATTATCTGGAAATGATCCCACTCACGTGCGTGTTTATTTTATGATTCCATTGAATATATTTGACCACAACTGACAAGTTGTGGAGGCTTCAGATAACTTTGCAAGCGACATGACGACGTTACTGACGGGTTAATTTACTTGCACGACTGTCGCGACGAGTTAATTAACTCGTTCAAAATTTTTAGTAACAGGAGTAGAGCAAAACTCAGGTGGTATACACCTGGACAACTCCTTGTATCATGGAAAATCTGCATGTCATTTTTTGGGTGCTATATTTCCTTCACATATAATGTTGCTTGGACACTACTAATAAATTTTTGCGGTTCATCATTAGTTATAAAATGAAGGTTATAGAGAAGACAATAGATTTAAAATACATACCTATTAAAAATTAGAACGTTTCGATCATCTAGATCATCATCAGCTATGGTCTGAAATTTAAGAATTGACAAATTAAGACCGGCAATAAAAACCATTCAGTAGGTGATATAATAATATGTACACAGATTTAAAAAAAATACGTAATACCTATTTTCAATGGATAGGGTGACTGCATGTCATTAAGGTTAGGTTTCAATTTGCTAATAAAGAGGGATTCAAAAATGCGTAAATTAAAACACGAACCTGCAGAACCTAATATTGAAAAATTTTCGAGTGAGATAGTTGTATTGCATTTTTCACCATGGATTCTACTAGCTGAATGGGAAGGCCTACTTAATGGAATACCAGTCCTAAATGTTCTACCACTATGTTCAAATACCCTCGTAGATAGCAACCGAGATGTCGAACCGACATACACAGACCCNCTACAGTCAGCACAGTAGCAATGGCGGAATACTTTTTATCTAAAAATTGCTTGAAATATTTCTGAATAAAATATAAAGGAGAACCATTTTTTACAAAAAACTGCTTTAAGAATTCAAACTCATTATGCAATAATGAATAACTTAAGCAGATTTCATATGCTCGAAATAAAAGGGTTTTCATGCTGCTGATTTTAAATACAAGAGAAGAATACGAAAAATAACTTAAACCCTAACCAGTAAATGTGCTTTTCCTACAAACAGAGGTACAAAAGTGGAACCTGAGCGTTGGACAAGACAGTCTAAAAAAGGTAATTTATTGTTAGCTTCAGTCTCCATGGTAAAAGTAATATTTCGGTGTTTACTATTAATATATTCAAGATACAAAAGAGCGTGGCTTCTGTCTCGGAACAAAACAAAAGTATCATCAACGTATCTGCGGTAAAAGATTGGTTTAAAATTATCTGGACATTCAGAAAGCCATATTCGTTCATGATGTGACATAAAAATACTCGCGAAAGTTGGACCCATAGGCAGCCCCATACCCAATCCCTCGATTTGTTTGTAGTACTTGCCATTAAAAAGGAAAAATGAGAACCTAACTGCAAGATCTAACAGAGTTTTAAATGCTACACGACTAAAGTTACAAACGGTCTGTTCTACTTCAAATAATTGCTGCAAACAAATATCAATTGTTTCAGTTAACGGAACATTAGTGAACAAATTTTCCACATCAAATGACGTCATGTAAAAGTTGTCAGCACCAGGAATACTAGCGATCTCTTTAGCAAAGGAGGATGAATTAAAAACGCTGTATTCATTAGTAGTTAAGGGGTTTAAGACGGGAACTAAAAATTCAGCTAATTTATAACTCGGAGTGTTGTAGGATGCAAAAATCGGTCTTAGTTGAGATTTGGATTTAAAATCTGCTCTACGTATTTTAGGAAGACCATAGAGTGTTCCCGGACCTGAATCGGAAACATATAAACTATTATACACAGTTTCAGTAATAACAGAAGATTTACTAAGTTTTCGTAAGAAATTATTAATTTTATCTTCTATACGGAGTACATATTTATGGATAGGTTCGCATATTTCCGAGAACCTGCTGCTGTCTGAAATAATAGCACCCAATCCTCGCAAATAATTTGACCTGTCAATTTTTTTTAAATTAATTTTTTAACTTTTATTATATATTAAATTTTTTATTTTATTAAATCGTAATTTTTTTTAAAATCTGTGTACATATTATTATATCACCTACTGAATGGTTTTTATTGCCGGTCTTAATTTGTCAATTCTTAAATTTCAGACCATAGCTGATGATGAGCTAGATGATCGAAACGCTCTAATTTTTAATAGATATGTATTTTAAATCTATTGTCTTCGCTCTAACCTTCATTTTAAAGCTTTGCCTTGTTGTGCAACCTAATCTAATCATTAGTTATCAGATGGAAAATACCGGATAAAAATTTTGCTGCTTGGTATGTTGGCGCATGGATGAAACTTACTATAGGTCGTCTTTGGTTGTTAGCCTGATGCGTTTTAGTTCATTATTATTTGTTTCAATAAAAATAGTAGCGGAAGAATTTATGACACCGCCATTTCTTTTTCAAAATTTATGTTCTAAATTATTTGCAAATAATTGCTCCATATATTAGAAACGCGCAATTATTTGCATAAAAATTTTGTAAAATACATTGACTTCCCCTGTTGATGATCATAGCAAATTGAGACGAAAACTTGGAGAGACTGTTTCGTTGCTCAAGTAGAAAGCATTGAAATTCACGAAATGTCACTTTTAGGATAAAAAGGAAATGTTCCATGTTCTTTAAAAATTAACGTACACCTACACAAAAGCCTGTAATTTGCCAAAAACGTGTGTAAAATGTTGTTAGATGCAAACTTGTAAACCCATGCCTAATCGTTTTCAAGAGCGTTCCTCCACCGCTTTGGTGTTCGATTCCGAAGAAAAATTCAAGAAAAATGTACTGCTGAGCTCATTGCACTTTTTGATTATTTTACCACATTTAGGACATGAATTTAACCTAATTGCGGGTGACTCTCGAAATATGAATTGCAGATATGTACATGAATGCCCATTTACGTGTATGTAGTGTGAATAAAATAATAATACAAAGTGTTTTCAATAAAACCGCAATTCACTATTTTGGCTTTCACTATCCTTACTACGCCCAGGAACGTTTATAACTTTAGCATGAAAATTAGACCTTCAATCCAGACGAGTATCGCAGTAAAGGCTGGATACGCAGTCAATTGAAAGCCTTGGCAACAATGACGTCAGCTGCGAGTCATGGCTGCTAGAAGCTGATTGGTTGGCGTGCGTGCGTACGTTTGTCTAGAACGGGCCCGTGCTTTGGGTCCACCGTAGTTTTGAAGTTCTTCTTATGTAAGTGTTCTGTGGCAGTGGAGTGGACGGTTAAGTAGTGTGGCCAAATACAGAGTAAACATGTATGAATGTGTGAGAGGAATGTGGAAGTGTGTTGCTGTACCTAGTGTCATGTGTGGTATGAGTGCTCTTGCCTGGAATCGAAGTGATCTTGAAAAGCTGGATGTGATACAAAATAAGGTAGGACGTTTAGCATTAAGTGCTCCAAAATGGACAGCTACAGAAGCCATTAGAGGTGACCTAGGATGGAGCCTATTTTCAGAAAGAATGATGAAAGCTGAGCTAAATTATAAGGTAAGAATTGAGAGAATGCAGAATCGCAGATGAGTAAAGCAAATTTTTGAATGGAATCTGAGTGAAAGCTATTGGGAGAAAGTATATTGGGGACATACGAGGAAATTAAGCATGCAAAAGATAATTCGTGTTCGAATTGGGAGACCTGTGGATGACTGAATTTTAGTGAATGCTGGAGGCGAGGGACCAGAGTGGGACTGTAAGAGGTGGAAAAAACAGATTGAGAGGCAAACAAAAGAGTATGGATTGAATAAGTGGAAGCTTAGCATGACACAAAAGACTACACTTAACAGGTATATGCAAAAGGAAATACCTAAGTGTGAGATGTTCTATAATGGTAGTTTTGGAAGTCAACTCTTGTTTGCTGTGAGGTGTAAGTCATTGAGTGTGAATAGACGTACATGGAGGTATAATGAGAAAAATAATAGATTATGTCGGCAGTGTGATAGTGGAGTGGAGGAAACAATTGAACATTTTGTGCTGGAATGTAGTAAGTATGAGCAAGAGAGAGTTTCATGAATGTGGTGTTTGAGCAGTAAGGAGAGAATGAGTGGTATGCCAGATGTGCTGAAGATGATTGTGGTATGAGCTGGGTTGTTGGATTGGACCAGGAGTGTAATCCGAGTATCATTGAAGCTATGAAAGTTTTTCTCGCACGTGCCAGGAGTAAAATAAAAATAATAATTTTACGGAAACGTTACTACCGGGGTCGCCAGCGTAACGCCAATTTGGTCCCCCCCAGCGCTGGCTGGGAAAATCTGAGATTATGACTAAGGCAGACAACAGCAAGATACAAGAGGCTCACGCATTATGACACGTCATACTGAACATACAAGAAAGGCAATTAGCGGGTAAATTTTGATGGTGCATAGCTTTGACTCGTGAAGAATAGTAATTTTAGGAGTTTAAATAGTTCCTCGTATCAGATCATGTCGTAAGCATTTATTCTTTGAAGGAAGGTAAAAACTGATCTACGGGCGCATTGTGACCCAGTATATTGCTTACTGAAGGTAGCCGGCTATTGTCAGAGAAGACATCGAAGCATTGTCGTCGCGTATTGCGCAGCGCGGCGCAGTCGATGAGTACGTGGCGCACCGTGAGGCGCGCCCCCAGGCACAGAGAGCAGCCAGGTGGGGGCTCCTGTACCTCACTGTTCATGAGGTAGCTGTGGGTGAGATAGGTGTGGCCGCTTCTGAGGCGATTTAATATGACTTCCACTCGGCGTGGAATTCTTCTTTTGAACCATGATCCCGGTTCCAGCTGAGCCTCGTGCATGAGGCTCCTCCGCTGGTGCCAGTCTTCCCTCCATTTGTCGTGGATCTTCTTCTCAAGTACCGAGAACCAGTCCCTATAAAAAGTTGGGACTCGCTCGGGTGGGCGAAGTGCAGCTGCTTTCGCTAAGCTATCGGCGGCCTCGTTACCTCGAATCCCCACATGGCTGGGGATCCAGCAAAATTTTGCAGTTTTATGGTTCTGGGCAAGGTCGTGAATCTGATGTTGAAGAAGGCGAGCATGAGGATGGTCCGTGCGCTTGTCGAGGAGAACTCGCAACACACTCAGAGAATCGCAAAAAATATAAATTGGTCCTCAGGATTATCACGAACGATCTGCAGTGCTAAATCAATAGCATACAGTTCTGCAGTGAATATAGTGGATGTATGGGGAAGTGAAATTTGTTTCTGACTGCTGCTACAGAATGCAGCCGCGCCCACGCCGTCGCTGCTTTTGGAGCCATCTGTGAAGATTGCTCTGAAGGCTTGGTAGTTATCGTTTTCTAGTCGGCGGTATTCTTGGATGTATGTTGTTGGATGGGTTGTTTCCTTTTTTAGGGCTGTTAGTTCCATGTTGATGTCGACGGTGATCGTATTCCATGTTGGGACGTCAATGTTCAGTAGCCGGTACGAGAAAGCGGGTTTGATAAAAGGGGGTTCGAGATTTAGAGATTCTATGATATTGAGTGTGCGAATGGCAAATGAAGGCATAACTTTCTTATTTGTGAACAATCTTCTGTCAGTTGGTGGGATAACAGAGTTAAACGCTGGGTTGCCCATGTGGCTTTTCATTTTAAAATGATATTTTAAGGAAAGCAACTGCCTTCGCAGGTTCAGCGGCATTTCACCAGTTAGAACCTGGAGGCTTGCGGCAGGTGTTCGCCATAGCCGTGTGTCTGTGCTCGCCATAGCCGTGTGTCTATGGGACCTTACTCCATGCGGGAAACCCGGGTTCGAGTCTTGGCGCTGGTGGCGATTTTCTCTGTTGGGTATAGGAGAAAAATTCTAAGCACAATACCCCACTCTACCCAGGTGTCTGAAATGGGTACCGGTCTTTGACCGGGGGAAAGCGTCATGGCGTCCTGGTGTTAGTTATGAGGCATTTGAAAAACCAACGTAAAAGGTGGTATGTATCATGCTTCAATCGGAAATAAAGCATCCGTAGATGCCGATGTTTGTTTTGTGGACTTGAAGGCTTCGGTTGCCAGACGTAGACAGTCGTTGGCGACGGGATCCAAGAGCTTAAGAGTGGTGTTGGAAGCTGATGCGTAGACAATGCATCCGTAGTCCTTATTGACCGAACAAAAAGTTTGTACATCTGTAGGAGAATGTGCTGGTCCCCTCCCCAATCGTGAGAAGATATGGATTTGAGTATAGCACATCCTTTCTTTCATGTGGCTCTAATTTCGTCAAAGTGTTTTTCCATTAGAGTTTTGCGTCCCAGGTAAGTCCAAGAAATTTGATTTCCTCTACAAACTCGATATCTTGAGTTGCGATTTTTAGGGGTATGGGCATTTGGATACCGGGCAACGTGGTGAAGTGTAAGGCTTTGGATTTTTCTGTTGAAAAAGTGAAACCATTCGTCTGAGTCCATCGAACGGCATGATCAATACATTCCTGGAGTTTGGTTTTTATGACATTTAGATCACTATGCTGATGGCCGAGCTGGAAGTCGTCTACGAAAGTGAAGCATGAAATCGCGGATCCTGAGGAATCAGAGAGGCGAGACCGTTGATTTTAATGGCAAAAAGGGTGACCGAGAGCACTGAACCCTGCGGGACGCCTTCTTCTTGCGGGAAGGGGTCGGACAAATAGTTGTTAATTCTGACTCCTAAAGTTCGGTCTCGCAAGAATTTTTGGATGAACGAGGGGAGTCGACCTCGTAGTTGCATTTGATGGAGATCCTGCATTATTCCAAATTTCCATGTTGTATCGTACGCTTTTGTTAGATCGAAAAACACACTCGCGAAGTGTTCGTTGTGAACGAAAGCTCTCCTGATCGTTGTTTCAAGGTGCACTAGGTGGTCGGTTGTGGATTTGCTTCGCCTACCGCCGCACTGGATGTTGGTGAGGCAGCCGTGCATGTCGCGGAAGTCCGAGAGTCTATTGCTGACAAGCCGTTCCATTGTTTTGCAGAGGCAACTGGTTAGTGCGATGGGTCTGTAATTTTGGGGCGATTGTGGAGATTGATGCGGTTTTGAAAAGGGGATTATAATTGTCTCACGCCAGCTGGGGGGGAAATATCCGTTCAGCCACAATTTGTTCATCATGGATAGCAGGCATTGCTTGCTGGCTTCGGGTAGGTGCTTTAACATCTGATAGGAGATTTGGTCGGCTCCAGGAGAGGTGTCTTTGGTGTTATATAAAGCAGTCTCTAATTCTGCGGCCGAGAACGGTATGTTGTACACTTCAGAGTTGGTGGATGATAAATTAAAACCTTCGTTTTGGACCTTTTCTCTTTCTCGTTGAAATTCGACAGGGTAGTTAGTGGCTCTGCTTGTGTTGCTGAAGGTCATCGCTAGCTTGTTTGCTATTTAATTGGGGCACGGTGGCAAACGTAATATTGTTTTCTTGTAGGATAGATATTCTTCGTTGGTGTTGGCCTTTTATTTTACGATTATTTGCATAGACTGTTGTTAGGGGTGTATTTTTGGTGAACGTATTTGCGAACCTTATCCGCGCTTTCCGCTTTTCTTCACGTGGGAGGTTTCTGTGGATTGCTCGAGCTCTTTTCCAACGGAGAGCATTGTACACAGATCTGGTCTGGCGGTACTTTTGGTATAGGCGTTCGCGGTTTCGTCGTGTTTCAGTCAGTTTTACGCTCCAGTAGGGCTTTGGAAAAAAGGTTTTAATTGCAATAGTTGGTATGCATTCCGTAGATACAGCTAGTATAGCATTAATGATGTCTTGGAGGTGCTCTTCACAGTTGGTTTCAGACGCGACTTCAAGCTCGTTCCACTTTGGGTGGTTTTCGTTTGAGCACCAATTTGCTCTTTTTAGACACCACACGTTTCTGCTAGGCTTGCATTGTTGAGCGTTCATTAGCTGGATTAGGATCGGGCAGTGATCGCTGTCCTCTGGAGAGAGACAGGTAGTCCACTCCAACTCTGCGTTTAAGCGGGGAGAGGCTAGCGTTAAATCTATGGCGGATTCTGAGTTATAAGAGATTCTGGTTGGGGATCCCGTATTTAGAAGAATGAGGTTTGACTGTTCTAGATATTGCTCAAGAATGCGCCCCCGAGTGTCCGTGGTTCTGCATCCCCATATCGTGCTATAACTGTTGAAATCCCCCATAATAATGCTTGGAGTAGGGAGTTGATTCTCTAGGTCACGAAGGGCTTCTAGGGTAAGGCTATGATTTCTTGACGAGTACATTGAGACGACTGTGATTGGCCGACTAAGTTGGATGGTGGCGGCAATGACTTGGAACAGGGACGTCAGAACGTGTTCTCTGAAAGGGACCGAGTTATGGATGAGCAGACCCACTCCTCCATGGGGGGTAAAGTTGAAGTGACCGTGTCTGATGAGAAGAAAGTACTGGGGTATAGAGAATGTGTAGTTGTGCCATAGCTTGGTTTCCTGTAGCGCTACGACAGCTGGTCGGTGCTGGCGTATCAACTCCAGCAATTTGTCTTTCTTGGCTCGAACTCCTTGACCGTTCCATTGTATAATTGAGGCTGGGTTGTTCATTGCTTGGATGTGGATGGATTTGTTTTATATTAGTAGAAAATTTCTTCGGTTTCTCTTCTGACTGCAGGATTGTTCTCGCTGGTTATTTCACAATCGCTGAAAGCGGAATCGTAATTTGGGGTCATTTGTATTGATGCAGTATACAGTTCGCCGGTATCAGGATTCATACACACTGCCTCTGTTAGTTGTTTCTTTTCCGTAGGGCGCTCCTGATGTTCGGAGTTTTGTCGCTTTCTTCGTCGCGTGCTACTGTCCACAGGTTTGACGGAATTGTCAGCAGCAGCAGCGGTCTGAGATTCCACTGCCCTCGATGGGGTTTGGCTTGACGCTGCGTTGGCGGCGGTCGTCTGTACTGCACTGACAAATGAGCAACGATATTGCGGACATTCTGAATCCAACTTAGCTATGGCTTGGCCTCTCCTAAGTCTAAATTTATTTTGTATTGTTACAATTTCATTAAGAATTTGAAGACGAAGAATACAGCACGGATAGGTATCATATTTAATAGAATTTATGAAACTAAATATAAATATCTGAATTAGTCAATTTTAAAAGTTTCGGAGACCAGCTCCATCTTCAGTAAGTCTGAAAAAATAAAAACCAAAATTGGTAAGTTCAAGTCAAAAGCGATCAGTAGGGGAAAAAAGAAATAATAATCTACACCAAAATTTCTAGAGGATATGAACTATTAGCATTATTTAAAAGCGGCTTCTCTTTTGCAATGTGAAGAGATTCTAAAATGCGCAAATCTAACTCGTTAGGTGCAGAGCATATAATAGAAAAATTGCCCTCGGAAATAGGGCTGCTACACTGTTCGGTATGAAGGCGGATTGATGAATGAGGAGGTTGAGCTAAAGGTCTCCCGGTACGAAAGCTAGCTCCACGGTGCTGGGCGATCCTGACGTAAAAAGGCAGCGTCGTCATGCCGACGTAGCCAGACGTACACTGTACGCAACTGAATTTATATACCAGGGATGCCCGCATCCGCTTAGGAATCCTATCTTTGTACCGAAAGAAAGAGCCACCTCAATAGATTCACAGTAATCACATTTAATTTTACCGCAGGAGAGTGGTGTTTAAAAAGGTTTTCAATATCCCGGGACATCTTGCTCGAAAAATCACCAAAATATGGAAATACACAGTAGAGCTGTTGCACCGAATCAGCGACATCGTTAATACCTGAATATTTCTTGGCTAAAAACTTTTTAATATGTGCATGAACAATTGAGGAAGGGAACCCGTTTTTACAAAAAAATGAGACTAAAAAATTGAATTCAGCATGTAGATCCACAAAACTGGAACAAATGTTGTTTGCACGATTTAGTAAGGTTTTAATCGCATTAATTTTAAATCTATAGTTACAGTTGCTGTAGAAACTTATGCCCAATCCAGTAAAAGTAGCCTTACGAAAAACTGCAGAAGTGAAAGCTCTACCTACTCGAGTAATTTTTGAGTCCAAAAAAGAGAACGACCCATTATTCCCAATTGCGATTGTAAATTTTATTTATCCATGTTTCCCATTTAAATAGTCCCTGAACATTTGAGCATGACTTGGATCAAGAAACAATAGAAACGTGTCATCAATGTAACGGCGATAAAATTCTGGTTTAAATTCCACAGGACAATCGGCCAGCCATTTTTGTTCCCAGTGACACATGAAAACATTTGCAAATGTGGGTCCTAACGGAAGACCCATGCCCAGGCCTTCGATTTGTTTATACTTCTTACCAGCAAACACAAATATAGAGTTCATAACAGACAATTCGATAAGAGTCTTAAAAGAAGATTTGCCAAGGCCTAAAACTGTATCAGTGGGCGAAGCAAACAAGGAATTTATAATTATTTCAATGGTTTCTGCAAGTGAAATACTTGTGAATAAACTTTCAATATCAAATGAAGCCATAGTCATTTTTTCAGCATTTTGACACGATGTGATCTCGTTAACAAATTGAGTTGAATTACCAAAAGAATATTCATTTACAGCCAAAGGATTTAACACAGGTACTAGAAATCGTGCTAAGTTAAAACTAGGCGTATTCACTGCAGCAAAAATAGGACGAAATTGAAATTTAGATGGAAAGTCTAATTTATGGATTTACCGCAACCCATACAGGATTCCCGGGCGTGAACCGGACTCATACAAGTTCGAGTAGAGTTCAGCAGACAAAACCTTCAGATTTTTAAGCTTGCGTCAAAATTATTAATTTTGTCCTCAATTTGAAGAATGGTTTTTTCCCATGGCCCAGTAATAAGTTTCAACTTTGACGGATCAGAAATTAGGGACTGAACGTTATTTGTGTATACACATTTGTCAAGAATAACTATCCCCTTCTTTTATCGGGCCTACACACAATAACCTTCTCATTGCTTCCTAATTCCTTCAAAGCAGCAATGTCACGTTTCTGAAACACAGCCGAGAAAATTTTGTGGGGTTTGAAACTATAGACATACCGATAAGCAATGGATCTTAAATCCTGTAAAAATCTTGTGCGGTCGGTACACGGCAGTTTTTTCCTAGAATAGGCAAGCTTCTCATACGATGAAAAATATTTGAAGAAGTCTAATTTAAAAATCGGTAAACAAAAGTCCAGGCCAAAAGCAAGTAAAAATTTTGTACGTTCAGATAAAGCTATGGCACTGAAGTTGAAAATCACAGAGTTAGGATCACAGGGGTTGACGTCAAATTGCACACCAAGATTTTCCAACTTTTTCTCGTGAGTCCAGAGTGTAGCCGTCTTGAATTTGTCATCTTCAGACTGCCGAAAACTACGAACACATAAGGCGTCGAAGTGAGAAAAGAGAGCGCAAACTTCAGCTTCCGCAGTGGCCACTTTCTCAGTCAACCCACGTAACATGGATTTTTTATGGTTAAGTTCATTGACCAGCAGCTTGTTTTGCCAAGACTTGTAAAAATGAGAGGATTGAAGGGATCTTTTGAACAGTTTGAAACGCAGAAACTTCGGGATCACACCAAAGACTTTGCACTTTGTTAGGAAATCGACATTCAGAGAGGTCTTCAATGATTTCCGGGATAAGTCACAGTATTTTCGCAGGAACTTCAATCCATCTTCGCCATATTTGTTTTTTATGAATTCCGTAAAATTTACACTCCTGAGTCGGACTATCATTAAGAATTTAAAGACGACGAATACAGCACGGATTGGCATCATATTTAATAGAATTTATGAAACTAATAATAAAATATCTGAATTAGTCAATTTTAAAAGTTTCGGAGACCAGCTCCATCTTCAGTAAGTCTGAAAAAATAAAAACCAAAATTGGTAAGTTCAAGTCAAAAGCGATCAGTAGGGGAAAAAAGAAATAATAATCTACACTAAATTTCTATAGGATATGAACTATTAGCATTATTTAAAAGCCGCTTCTCTTTTGCAATGTGAAGAGATTCTAAAATGCGCAAATCTAACTCGTTAGGTGCAGAGCATAAAATAGAAAAATTGTCCTCGGAAATAGGGCTGCTACACTGTTCGGTATGAAGGCTGATTGATGAATGAAGAGGTTGAGCTAAAGGTCTCCCGGTACGAAAGCTAACTCCACGGTGCTGGGCGATCCTGACGTAAAAAGGCAGCGTCGTCATGCCGACGTCGCCAGACGTACATTGTACGCAACTGAATTCATATACCAGGGATGCCCGCATCCGCTTAGGAATCCTATCTTTGTACCGAAAGAAAGAGCCAACTCTCAATAGATTCACAGTAATCACATTTGTTTTGACCGCATTCAACTCTGTGATTTTCAACTTCAGTGCCATAGCTTTATCAGAACGTACAAAATTTTTACTTGCTTTAGGCCTGGACTTTTGTTTACCGATTTTTAAATTAGACTTCTTCGAAAAATTTTCATCGTATGAGTAGCTTGCCCATTCTAGCAAAAAACTGCCGTGTACCGACCGCACAAGATTTTTACAGGATTTAAGATCCATTGCTTATCGGCATTTCTATAGTTTCAAACCCCACAAAATTTTTTCGGCTGTGTTTCAGAAACGTGACATTGCTGCTTTGAAGGAATTAGGAAGCAATGAGAAGGCTATTGTGTGGAGGCCCGATAAAGGAAGGGGCATAGTTATTCTTAACAAATGTGTATACACAAATAACGTTCAGTCCCTAATTTCTGATCCGTCAAAGTTTAAACTTATTACTGGGCCATTGGAAAAAAACATTCTTCAAATTGAGGACAAAATTAATATTTTTTTACGCAAGCTTACAAATCTGAAGGTTTTGTCTGCTGAACTGTACTCGAAGTTTTATGTGTCCGGTTCACGCCCGGGAATCCTGTATGGGTTGCGGTAAATCCATAAATTAGACTTTCCATCTAAATTTCAATTTCGTCCTATTTTTGCTGCAGTGAATACGCCTAGTTTTAACTTAGCACGATTTCTAGTACCTGTGTTAAATCCTTTGACTGTAAATGAATATACTCATGGTAATTCAACTCAATTTGTTAACGCGATCACATCGTGTCGAAATGCTGAAAAAATGACTATGGCTTCAGTTGATATTGAAAGTTTATTCACAAATATTCCACTTGCAGAAACCATTGAAATAATTATAAATTCCTTGTTTGCTTCGCCCACTGATACAGTTTTAGGCCTTGGCAAATCTTCTTTTAAGACTCTTCTCGAATTGTCTGTTATGAACTCTATATTTGTGTTTGCTGGTAAGATGTATAAACAAATCGAAGGCCTGGGCATGGGTCTTCCGTTAGGACTCACATTTGCAAATATTTTCATGTGTCACTGGGAACAAAAATGGCTGGCCAATTGTCCTGTGGAATTTAAACCAGAATTTTATCGCCGTTACATTGATGACACGTTTTTATTGTTTCGTGATCCAAGTCATGCTCAAATGTTCAGGGACTATTCAAATGGAAAACATGGATCAATAAAATTTACAATCGAAATTGAGAATAATGGTTCGTTATCTTTTTTGGACTCAGAAATTACTCGAGTAGGTAAAGCTTTCACTTCTTCAGTTTTTCGTAAGGCTACTTTTACTGGATTGGGTATAAGTTTCTACAGCAACTGTAACTATAGATTTAAAATTAATGCGATTAAAACCTTACTAAATCGCGCCTACAACATTTGTTCTAGTTTTGTGGATCTACATGCTGAATTCAATTTTTTAGTCTCATTTTTTTGTATAAACGGGTTCCTTTCCTCAATTGTTCATGCTCATATTAATAAATTTTAGCCAATAAATATTCAGGTATTAACGATGTCGCAGATTCGGTGCAACAGCTCTACTGTGTATTTCCATATTTTAGTGATTTTACGAGCAAGATGTCCCGGGTATTGAAAACCTTTTTAAACACCACTTTCCTGCGGTAAAATTAAATGTGATTACTGAGAATCTATTGAGAGTTGGCTCTTTCTTTCGGGACAGAGATAGGATTCCTAAGCGGATGCGGGCATCCCTGGTATATGAATTCAGTTGCGTACAGTATACGTCTGGCTACGTCGGCATGACGACGCTGCCTTTTTACGTCAGGATCGCCAAGCACCGTGGAGTTAGCTTTAGTACCGGGAGACCTTTAGCTCAACCTCCTCATTCATCAATCCGCCTTCAGACCGAACAGTGTAGTAGCCCTATTTCCGAGGACAATTTTTCTCTTTTATGCTCTGCACCTAACGAGTTAGATTTGCGCATTTTAGAATCTCTTCACATTGCAAAATAGAAGCCGCTTTTAAATAATGCTAATAGTTCATATCCTTTAGAAATTTTGGTGTAGATTATTATTTCTTTTTTCCCCTACTGATCGCTTTTGACTTGAACTTACCAATTTTGGTTTTTATTTTTTCAGACTTACTGAAGATGGAGCTGGTCTCCGAAACTTTTAAAATTGACTAATTCATATATTTTATATTTAGTTTCATAAATTCTATTAAATATGATACCTATCCGTGCTGTATTCTTCGTCTTTAAATTCGTAATGATAGTCCGACTCAGGAGTGTAAATTTTACAGAATTCATAGCAAACAAATATGGCGAAGATGTTACAATTTCTTGTTGGTATTTGAATTCGATGCATTTAAGGGATCCGGTGAAATGATATTGGCCGCAGTGGTGACATTCTATACTTGAGCTGGTACATTCGCTGGCACTGTGGTTGGCGTTGTCACACCGAGCACAGATTGGGGTGTTGCTTGAGCACCACTTTTGTGTATGCCCGTATTCCAGGCATATTTTACAAAGCATCGGACGTGTTACGTAGGCGTATACTTTGCTTTTTGATTGTTCGTCTGGCACTGCATATATTCTGGGAGGTCTCCGCGGAAAGTTAGTAGCAATGGTTGGGCGATGAGGTTCTTGGGTCGGATCCTTGTTGCCTTGGTCGCATCGTAGAGGTCATGGTCTTCTTTGAGTCCTTTGCGGAAGTTCTCAAAATCGGTCAGGTCATACTCGTATATGTAAACGAGTCCTTTGGCGGCGTTAGGGTGGCAAAATTCGGAAATGGTGACAGGTATATTATTGATTGGTTCAATGTTGCGGACTGAGTCGCTCTGGCGTGAGTCGCAGATTTCAATTATGAAGGAATCGTTCCCCTTAGAGGAAATGCGGTTGGGTTTAGACCCAAGTTCTAGTTGCAGGCTCTTTTCCAGTGTCCAAGGTGAAAGCTTGCGTTTTTCGGTTGCATCTATTTTGCAGAGAAAGTGCCTGGTGAAAGTTTTGATGTTTTTTCGGAGTATTTGTTAGAGTCGTGGTACAGCTGCCTTGCGCGACAGATGCCTACTCTGTGCTTTGCTTGAATTTCTACTATTTTCTGTTCTTCAGTTTGCTTAGGACACATTTTGCTTTTCACTGGGGGGGGGCCGCGGCAATGGAGACACTTGGCTTGTGCTTCCAGGCACTGATCACTTGAGTGTCCCGCAGTGCCGCACTTGGCGCAGGTTGGTGGCCTGTTGCAGCGTTTTTTGGTGTGATCATAGTGTTGGCAGTTGGAGCAGTGCGTGGGTTTGTCGATGTAGGGATGAACTGGCGTGTCCTTTGCGTTCGCCCGGAATATATATATAAATATAGCTGGGGGGTGATTCCGAGTTGAATTCGAGGATAATGGCGCTGGTCTGTTCGCGCCTGGTTTTGATGAACGTAGCGTCAATGACGTTGCTGATATCATAGGTTTCTTTCAGTCCCGCTGCAAACTCGTCGAAGTCGCTCATGTTGTACTCGTTGATGTAGACGAGTCCTTTGGATTTGTTAAGTCTTGGGTGGAGTATGACTTCGCTAGGCACGCTTTTCACACTATTAATGGTCAGCATGGATTGTCCTTGTTTGTTGTCCCTTGCTTCGAGCGTGAAGCTATCTTTACCGCTGGTGGTAATTGACTTGGGAGGCAGTCCAGCAGCGTTTATGACGCTGGCTTTTATTGCGTAAGTATTTAGGTTGCGTTTAGTTTCTGGTTTGAACTTCATAGGATAAAAGCGCATGAATGTTGGTGAGGTTGAAAGTTCCATGAGGTCCAGGGGCACATATCTTCGCTTCCTGGTAGATCCAGGGGAACAAGCAGGTTTTTGTTTTCCTTCTGGAGGGGGTGTTATTTTATTAATGATGTCCGCCAGTTTGCTCACAGCCAATTCCAGTTTCTTGATTCTCTCTTCTGTAGATATTTCCAGCGTTGCTGGGTCGCCGCTCTCAATATCCCTAACGTCGCCGCCACGTCCCATCTCACCCAGACTCCGCATCAGCCTGTTCACACTTCTCTCCACCTCGCTCACCCGCTCGGACGTGGTTCGCTCGGCCGCTGCACCCACTGCCGTCTTCCCGGCCGCAGCCTCTCGACGCTCCGCCTGAATTCTTCCACCGTTACCACCGGTAGACTCGGTAGTTTCCTTATTGATTGGAGTCCTGATTGACTTGATGGGGTTTGGCAAAGTTTCTTGTTTTCCTATTTTTCCCGGGTCCGGCTTGCGCTCGCTCCCCGCACGCTTACCCCCGAACCGCGAGCCTCTCGCTCCTCTGGGCATGATGCCCGACCCCTGAGGCCGCCGGCGTCCGGGATCAGGATTGACGTTTTTACACTTAATTTTAGGTTTTGAACACAGACAAAACTACAAATTCAACGCAAAATTTGAACAATAAATGATTAAGTAGGTTATACAACCTAGATACCCGCACCTGTGCACGGGTAACCTCTATCATTTCCTTGTCTGTTTTTCTTTTTTGTTCCCTAAACCACAAAAAGAAAAATGCACATCAAATAACCGTAAGAAAATACTTTGAGTTCGATGCCATTAAAATGTGGTAAAGGGAACAGTGAAATTTCCTTGTGTTTGAGCAGTAAGGAGAGAATGAGTGGTATGCCAGATGTGCTGAAGATGATTGTGGGATGAGCTGTATTGTTGGATTGGACCAGGAGTGTAATCCGAGTACATTGAAGCTATGAAAGTTTTTCTCGTACGTACCTGGAGTAAAAGACGGTGACTGGTATGAGCCAGTCATGTAAAGTGGACTGTAATGACCGGCAATCCCTAAAGTACGGAACGATGGAACGCTTGGAACGGGACGTTCCGTGGAATTGATAGTACTGGTCCTATAATCCGGAACGCCCGGAACATAGCGCCGAATTATGGTAGGTGACGATGGAACACGCAGAAACAGTTTGAACAAGTAAGCAATAATAAAACCCTACAATTATTAAACTATATGAAAACAATGCGAACATTCATCCCAGGAGCCCAATTATTTCGAGCACCAACTACTTTCCATGAAATTGTTCCGGAACACAGGAGTTCATCCCAACCGCTAAAAGATGTTCCGAAACATCAGAATGCACCGTCCCGAAGCATACCGTTCCGTAGGACCCAGAACGACCCGTTCCGTGGTGCCCGGAACGATCCGTTCCGTGGCGCCAGGAACAATCCGCTCCGTAGAGCCCGGAACGATCCGTTCCGTAGTGCTCGAAACGATCCGCTCCGTGGTGCCCGGAACAATCCGTTCCGTAGTGCCCGGAACGCTCCGTTCCTTAGTGCCCGGAACGAACTATTCAGGAGTAAATGGAACAAACCGTTCTGGAGCACTCGGCCCGTATAGCTCCGGAACACTTGGAACAAATCGTTCCAGAACACTTTGAAAAACCCGTTCTGGAGCAATCGGAACAAATCATTCCGGAACACTCGGAACGAGCCGTTCCGGACCAATCGAACAAAGCGTTCCGAAGTGCTCGTAACAAATCGTTCGGAAGAAACCACAACTAATCGTTCCGGAGCACACGGAATAAATCGTTCCAGAACACATTGTAAAAAATCGTTTCGAATCACTTAAAACAAACATAATAAATTCAGTTATGATGGCCCGAGGCGATGTAACCTAGTCAGGCGCTAAGTAAAAGCTTTGATGCTAGATTTGAATTGACCATGACCTTCAAACTGGCCCTGGCAATTTTACGACAGTAATCATACAAGACGCTCGTACCCAATCACGTTTTTCGCTCCTAAACTTCAGTTTAAGACATCACGCGCAATCCTCATTTTACTCTTATTACCGTATACGTACCCATTGTGGTGTTCCCAGCGGCAAGCCGCGGACCTCCACAAGACCTGAGAAAAGCTGCCTCCAGACTACAAACGCATC